>QJOB01000234.1:0-100979 GCA_004155035.1 Monosporascus sp. 5C6A
CCCCCCAAAAAAAAATATATATATATAATAAAAATTTCCGTGACCCCTGACCACCAAATTGGCTACCCCGGCCACCCCTTTAAACTGTAATTCCGGGTTATAACCCGACACTCTCTTCCGATTTCTATGGTTTCTATAATAGCTCGCCTGTCATATTTGATGTAACAGTCGCGTGTTGGTTAGCGCCTTGGTTCTATACATGAAGCCTTTTAGCGGAATGCGGCTTAACTAATGGGTGCTGTCTACCATTATATTACGCCAGCTCTCCTAGCCTTATCATATTCTGTCACAGAATAGGGGTATCGGCTTAGTTCTTCTACGCTATAGGCACACCGCAATAACGTTATTCCGGGGCTCCCACACTATATATAGAGCTTCCTAGCCACCGCTCTCTAGAGCCCTGATCATCCCTGACAATTTACGCTTTTCACACCTTATGCAATGTTTCCTCGCTGAGCCTAACTGTGACATATTCGTCTCCCCGTAGCACCGTTCCTTATGTACCTGCTGCCGGGGCAATCCACCCTATCTCCTCAATTGGCCAGCGAATCAACAGCCGATGCTCCTCGTCTAGCATGCTCCACGACAGCTCGATGATATGATCTGCCCACCCTTGCATCCACCACTGGCCCTCTAACCGTTTTAACAGTACGCAAAAATGCGCAAAGACCATCACGGCTCCTTGCGTCGATAAGCGGAGTAAGGGCAGAAAATCCTCCGATACCACTTGCATTGAAGTGGGCCATTAGTTTTGGGACGATAAGTAGGAAGGGGGCGTAGTTAGGAAGTGGGAAGGGCGCGTGAGATATTGGCGGAGATGAATGAAAGATGAAGGGAGTCGAACGGAGAAGGGAAACGGTGCAGTACACATACTGAAAATCCAAACGAACGCATCTATCAAATCCGTCTTGTCGAGCGGCTTAATTCCTGAACCCGAAGCATGATCAAAAACGAGAAAGCTTTTGTCCAGCTCCGCAATAGCTTTCAAATAGACCTGTCGTAACTCAGCCTCTGGCTCCCGCCGAGATATGAAGTTTCTAAGCGACTCCAGTTGCTGCTGGGCCGCCGAGGGCACTGCTGGTGTTCCAGGCAAGGATACAGGGCTTTCGTTGGCGGCATTCTCTCGTGCCTGCCAACGTTCGTTCGCGTGGCTAAAGACAGGAGTCAGAGGCCCGTCGGTCGGCACGCCTGATACTTGGATGAAAGTCTGTGTTCCTTGAATGAGGAACATCCAGTCGGGGAAGCCGGACTCTCCGACTAGGAGGAAGCGGTCTTCCTTTCGAGGGCTAGCGAGAGCTAGGGGTGTTGCCTATTAGCTTACGGGTATGTGAGAAGGAGAGACAGTAGACAAAGGTAATGCTCCCAGGACGTTGTAAGCATACACAAATTAATGTCGCGAGATAGTCATTCAGTAAGAGACGGACACACGTACCGAAGTAAATGGTCAATACCGAGAACAGAAACAGCGAATGTGCCGTTTCGGGTGTCACCTCGTTCATTAAGTCCATTGCGTCCCTACTTGCGATACGATGGTGCGTGATGGCGAGAGCCTGGTAGTAGTCCCTCTTCTGGGGACGGTAGTGCGCCAGGTGCAGGCCCGAAACGGCTAGCACCACGCGCATGATGTACCCGCAGCCCAGGCCCAGCTGTACCGACGTGTTGCGGTAGAACTCGCGCAGTATAGGGCTCTCCGACAGCGTCGCGTATGTGGCCGTGGTGAAGTTGTGCAGCAGCTCCAGATCGGCGAGATTCATGTCGGGCGGCAGCGGTGCAGACTGCGGGTGAGGAGACGAGAAGAAGGGTCTCGCCGCCGCCATGGACTGGAAATCACAGACCACACTGTGCTTGACACAGTTCCGGCATTGTGGTTTTTGTTCATCGCACTGCAGGTAACTCGCGGGTTAAAATGGTCCTCCATTACTGAACTTAGTGTCTGGCCTCGATTGACTATCTCGTTTGACGTGGCTACTGACTAGCCTCATACAACATCGAAGAGGAGACGGGCAAAGTGACGACCCAGGGAGCTGAGAGAAGAAGAGAAACGAGAAAGAGAGAACGGAAGGGAAGAGAAAGGTGAGCGGTTAAAGTCCAAAACTACTCGCCTTAATCTTTCTCGACTTGCACGTCTTGCAGCCCAGGCGACTCTTGGCGTGGGGTCTCCTGCTTGGCCTCGCTGCGTCCTTCATGCCGAACGTCCTCTCTAATCCTGTATAAGGCTTATCGAGGCTCGCGGGCTGGCGTCGTGTTTGCATGCGTAGCTGCGTCCTTGCGCGTGGGATTACTTAGTAAACTCGGAAAAAACCCGAGAGACGCTCGGATAACTGCGATGGATGGGGTGGATACGGGTCCCGAGATCCCTGGTGAAGGTGACGGAGCCGATTTGTGCTCCCACAGGGGATGTGATTCTCAAACGAGTCTCAGACCTGCAATGGATTGCGATTTACCACAGACTCTCGGATTTCCCAGGAGCGAACGAGTAGGCTCCGAATTTAAGTAGCCGGACTCTTATATCTGTCACTCGAGTTCATCGCAAATCTTGGGTTCGAGTTCAAAAAGCTTTGGTGACAACGCTATTGACAGGGAAGCCGCGTACCTGAGTTGTGGCTCAGTGCGGACTTCACTGCCATCGGCATAACCCAGTCTAGTTTAGGGCAGAGACTACAACACCCCCACGCTAGAACCATCGTTAAGGACCGCGCGCTTCTCGGGTAGATTATTCTGTGATTGGTCGATCCCCGAGTACGAGTATATCCGAACATGGGGCCTACAACCTCTTTTCTCGGCTTCATCTGCGTTTGAGGTCAGCCTCATCGAACACTTTGAAAGCACCTACATTTACTATTTCGTATTACCCAAAAGAGGCTCAAAGAGCCGATGGAGAAAGACGCTCTCGATGTGGGTCAAGATGCAACTAAGATAATGCACCCGTTTATAGTAGAAATAGCCCCCGGCCCTCACCTAGGATTTAGTCGGTTTCTCACTCTACTTCATCATCTATACCATCGTGTAACTGTCTTATGCGAAAACTGCCCCGTTGAGGAGCCTCCTGTGACATTTTTCAAAACGCCATAGAACCGCGGCAGATTCGACCAGCAACCCCCCTCAGGAGAGGTTGATACAATACTCGGTCATTAAATTATCGCGATGGCGGACGCAGGCTACGCCCCTGGGTTCGTCCTCTATCACTATGATCCCTCAAAAACAGCAGCAGCGATATTCGTCTTTCTGTTCTCGGCCAGTACTATCTTACACTCATACCAGTTAGCCGTGAAGAAAACCTGGTACTTCATCCCCTTCGTTGTCGGTGGAATATGCCAGTCTGTCGGCTATGGGGGCCGTATCTGGTCGTCGCTGGAAACACCCAACTGGACTCTGCAGCCCTATATAATCCAATCACTCTTGATCCTGGTCGCCCCTGCCTTATTCGCCGCTTCGATCTATATGATTTTGGGTCGGCTCATCCGCTTGGTCGACGCTGCGCACTATTCGCTTGTACCTTTGAAATGGCTGACCAAAATATTCGTTACCGCCGATGTCATCTCCTTCTTAATGCAGGGCGGCGGCGGTGGAATGCTAGCCATCGCCAAGTCCGCGCAGGACTTTCAGAACGGCGAGAATGTGATCATTGGCGGCCTGTTCGTGCAACTTACGGCGTTCAGCCTTTTCATGGTTGTGGCTGCCGTATTCCACGAGCGTATGCTCGCCAACCCGGTTCGCCCTTCCCACAGCCATAACATCCCCTGGCAGCGGTACCTATGGGTGCTGTACGCAGTATCGAGCCTCGTTCTCGTGCGGTCGATTTTCAGAGTGATCGAATACCTTCAGGGCTATGATGGCAGCCTCCAAGGGTCGGAGTATTGGCTGTACATCTTTGATGCCATGCTGATGTTTGTCGTCATGGCGATCCTGAATGTTTTTCACCCGAGTCGCGTCATCTCCTGCAAGGCTCTCGCGCATTCTAGCTGGCAAAGCACGACATCTACGGAGCAGGAGTTGCAGGACAGCAATGCTTGGTCTCGGTCGCAGCGGAGACCTGCAACGGCTAAGGCTATTGTTTAGATTGGCAAATGTCTACGCCCCATTCACTCTTTGGTGTGGGGCCGTACAGGGACGTATAAGACGATGTGACCTAACATTAGCGACCCTAAGAAATAGATGCCTTGGGTTTCTCCTTCATTTTCATTTTCTTTTCTTTGTTGATTATAAAATTTGGTTTATTTCAAGGAGATCGTAGGAGAGCGGATATGTCTCGGAGTGTATTACTGAAAACTGTGACGAAGAAAGTTTTACAGCTGATAGTGGCAACATTATAGAAGTCAACAATACCTGCTTGCTTATGAAGGAACCTCGGACCTTAAGAGAAGTTCCGAACACTGTGTCCAGTTGGTTGCGCTGTACTTGGTGGCCGCACCTGCATATTCCATCGCCAAATGAAACAGTACTTCCCTATTCCCTTACTTCGCGAATGGCAGATTATGTCATATAACACGGACGTTCTTGACGGTGACTGACTGGCCAATGGGCTTCGTCAGCCTCATAGGGACATATGATTCGGTTATGGGCATGTTACTGACGTTCCTGGCTGGCGTAATCCAGATATCCATACTCTTAAGACCTGGGTCATAGCATTACAAGCCTCGGCCGGATACTACACCTTCTTCAAGCCCCATATCATAGGCGGTCTCACTGTCATTGTTGGGTATAATCATTTGCTGACGCTGGTATTCGCGGCTCCCAATCAACGCCAACTCTGCCGGGTTTATGACCGTGTGCAATTATATCTCGCTTGGGGCAGCTACAATCGGTCGATAGAGTAGCCGTAACGCAATTCTGACACCGCAGACTGGTTAAGTATTACGCGTCTGCACTGCACTGCTGCCCTCGTCCACGCCTGCGAAGCGGCAATCCCCCCAGCCCACTGAGCGTTATGATAAGGACCCGAGCCATATACGAATAGCAGAGAAGTCTTGGGCTGGCCGTCCAAGAAGAAATATCCGCAGCAGCCAGCAATATCCTCTATTGGTGATTCGCTGAAGGAAGTGCTTACGCAACACTTACTCTTCGGGTCCCGGATATACGGGGCCAGGTGCAAACCTAAAGCCCGTCCTTGACCTGAAAGCGACACGGATATCTGTTACAAGTTTGACCTCAATCTTTTGCCTACCACATCGCAGTTGTTCATTCGCAGGCCCATACCCAGTTCAGCGTTTACTCCGAGTAACTCATACCCATATGACTATTGCGTATGTTGTTTGTCATCGAGCCTAATGAAAAGTTGGCAGGCCTCCTAGATTTGCAGTCCGAGTACGGTTCCTTGAGATGTGCCAGCCTAGCGGTGGGTCAATATCCATTCCACTATCCCAGGATTGGACCGAAGCCCATCGAGTACAGCGTTAGTTCCCCATAATGGCTACCCAGCATAAACCCTGTATGTCTCGCCATCCAACGTATAATTGGCGCTGTAAGTGACAAGAGGCGGGTTGTGTTCTAAATGACCGACTCTGGCCAGTTTCCATCTACTGAGATAAATCACGTTAGCTGCTACATTCTACTACTGACGCTATGAACCTCCTTGCTTCCACTTTTAACGGAGGCTAGCGACTGCTGATCTAGTGAAACATAAAGCGGCTGGAGTGTGGAGGATTCATAATACCGCTGTGCAGATAAGTTTGAGCCGAGAATATAAGAAGTGTCGGTCAGTTTGGGCATTTCAGCCTATGAAAGGTGTTTGATATGCCTCACTGGAGCTGGTTGGTAGGTAAAGGCCCTTTATATATCTTACGTCACATCGATCATTGGTACCAAGGAAAGACAGGTATCCATATTACACCTAAGCATGTAGACGTGAGTTGTCTTCTTCAACAGAGGAACTATAATGGGCATAAGGGAAGGCTCCACATCTCGATACATATTATACTTTGCCGACATGAATACCATGTAGTGCCTGTGATGAGCCTCGAAGGTGTTCTGGTATTGGCACAACATAGTTCTAGTAGGATAAGACCCAGGTATCTGCAGTCTCCGCTGCGGTGCTCGCCGGGCCGGTGCCGATTTTGGTGCCGATTCAGGATATCCTTCGCCGATGGACAGAGGATCCGACAACGGAATGGGCTCCAGTTCCATGGTTGGCACTCCCGGACCCTTCGCGCCCGCCGCCGGACCCTTGGGCGCTCCCGGTGCTTTACTGTTAGCATTTTATACTATAAATACTTTTCTTCCCCACATGTAATTAACTGGTAATAGCTTATATCCCATTAGTTGCAAGATTTTTCAGTTCAGCCCTACATAAAACAGCATATCAAATTACCAAAAAAAAAAAATCTTTTTTGTTTGCTAACTTTTAATAATTAATTAATTATTTATCCAACCTTTTCGCATAGTCGTTCTGTTAAAAGTTTACATATATTATATAGCTAGCATACCATAACTACGAAATCTTTCGATACTCTTTGGGCCGATAAGCCGTTTTCTTTAATAGCGACCCCGTTAAAGCGGTTAACCGTGTATTTTACGTATAATTTAAGTTATATAAGGTATATTAGTTAATTACTGCTTAATGTAACGGCTGGGCTAGTTAACCAATTATTAAACTTAATCGTACGGGTTTATGTTAGTAATAATATTATAAAAAATTAAATAATAACGATAATATTAATTACGTTTAGTAATAGCAAATAACTAAGGGTAATCTAAATAATTAAGTTATATTATAAACTGGTATTATTTAAAATTATGGAATTATCGAACGTATATATTTTTTAATTTTTCTGTAATCGAATATAATCGAACCGATTATGTTCGATCATAAATCAAATATGGTCGAACCGACCGTATTCGATTATAAGTCGAATATGGTTAAATTAACCGTATTTAACCATAGTCCAGTTACGTAACCTATTGTCGGTCCCTTCTTGTTATAACCCAACACCTTTTGGCCTCCACAAACGGTCAGAGGATAAGGATTCTCCAACTACAAAGGTTACGTGCAGTTACGTACAATGCTCCAAGGATCATTAGGATCATTTTCAAATGCAATAATTCAAGAATTATTAGGATTATTTTCGAATGCAATAATCCAAGTATTTAGCAGGATAACCTATTAATATATAAATACGCTTATTACCTTTTATAGTTTTAAATAGCACCAGCTCATAATATAACTTGGTTACCCAGATTATCCTTAGTTATTTGATATTATTAAACGTAATTAATATCTTTATTATTGCTTAGTTTCCTACAGTATTATTGCTAATATAAACCCGTACGATTAAGTTTAATAATTAATTAATTAACCCAGCCGTTATACGTTACAAGCTTTTATTTAATGGTATAATTAAATTTTGAGCAATATTTCGAATTGCCATAATGTCGACCAGCACTTAAGCAACCGTAATTCAGGAACTTACGGTTTAGCAACTTTAAGATAAAGTTAAAAAGCTCGAGATTATCGTTTAACAACTTACCGATTAGATGACAGTACCAGTAGGCACTTGCAAGATAAAACCTAAAAAACCAGGGCCGTATAACGGAAAAGGGAACGTTTAAAGTTTTCTAACCTAGGTTCTGGTTTACATCCGCTTAAAGGGGCTTACCGATCCAGCGGATCAGATCCTTACTGTTGCAGCCTATTTAAAAAAAGACGCTTTTAATTAATTCGAACCTATTATGAAAGATTTCTTAAAAAAAGGAAAATCCGATCAGGAAAAAGCTACTAAGGAAATTTTTTCCGTTTACGTTAATTTCGAAGAAAAACTTAAAAACAATTTCGAGAATCCAGATAAGGAACGAATTGCAACTTAACAAATCTTCCAACTGCATTAAAAAGAACCAGCTTTTAAATACGCTGTAGAATTTCGGAACCTTATAGTAAAAGCAGGATAAATAGACGATAAGGATAATACCTTAATCGATATATTTTATAAAGGTTTAAAGGAGAATGTTAAAAATAAAATTATTAAATTTCCATAACTTACGATATTTAATAAATATATTATTAAAGCAGTTAGGATTAACAATCGACAGTTTAAGCGACGATAGGAAAAAAAAGGATATTTTACCCTACGGGTTGGGCATTCCAAAGCCAATTAGGGAAAAAGGCGTAAGGTACCTCCTATCTCCTTTAAAACAGCCCCAGGATTTATGGAACTTGGCATTACTTAACGACGAGACATAAGCCAGGTACAGTGTTATAATTGCGGTAAGATGGGATATGTTGCATAACGATACAAGGCGTTACCAAAGAACGATAAAAAAGTACATTAAATCCCAGTACCCGAGGGATTACTAAGGAATTCCAGCAGCAATAGATAAGTTAATATAATCCGCATCCGCAGTAACGACAAGCAAGAAAAAATATAATAAGGAATGAAAACGGCTAAGGCCTTTTCCTAAGTAGCGATTAAACGATAACGGCCTGCCATAACAGGATGGTTGGTGGAACATTAAGGATAAAAGGAATTTTTTACCCTTAAATTTTGTTTACGATTATAAAAAAAAAGGCAAAAACGGTACGAACAGTTGGAACTAAATGCATGGATTAAGGAGTATTACGGTTAGGATAAGGCCTTATTACCAGGAATACCTGACCGATATGGGAAATTATATGCTGTTTACTGTAAACGAGCTTATTACCTTTAATATAAAAAACAACAAGATTATATATAACGACGCATTATACGCATATAGCACCAAGGATTCAATTTTCAGAACCAAACCGGAAACGACTTTAGAAATTAACAATGGTATCGTTATTTACGTACGATAACATCGCAGGATACCATTGATATCTTTATAATAAAAAGAAGTTGGCCTGAAAGTAAAAGTTACTTAAAAAAAGACCCGATATATTATTTTGAAACATACGACCATAAGATATAAGAAGAATAGATTTATTAAACAGTTATAAAAACAGAACGAGAAACCTTTAATAACCTGCAATTTCAATTGGTATTTACGACCGGCTTTAAGAAATAACAAGA
Source organism: Monosporascus sp. 5C6A (assembly GCA_004155035.1). NCBI lineage: Eukaryota > Fungi > Ascomycota > Sordariomycetes > Xylariales > Monosporascus > Monosporascus sp. 5C6A. The sequence continues at coordinate 8,979 of QJOB01000234.1, forward strand.
ATTTCGAAAGGAAATATAATCTCGATAAGAAGATATGGCTAAATATAATGCATAATATTAACGATAATCTAATAGCTTAAATAGCTGGATAACAAAGATAAACCATCCAAAAAAAAGCACAATCGAATAAATCGAAAGGGATATTATCACCCTGAAACAGTATAACAGGTTATTCGATATACGTACCATGGAACTAAAGGCAACACTGCGACGACAAGAGAAGCATATCGAGCAGCTGCAAGCAAGGATTAAGCAGCTGGAAAGCCCAAAAAATAAACGCTACCTGTAAAAAAGCTACAGAATAACGGGAGCCAAGGGAATTAACATAAACCCTTTAGAAAAGCTTTATGTACGACAATAAAAGGCAAAAACGATCCTATTACCTTAAAAGTACGAATTGGGACATATTGGTACACCGTAATAGTGGACTACGGAACCTTAAGCGCCAATTACATTACCCCGAAGTTGGTAAATCAGCTTAAATTACTATAGAAAAATAAGGAAAACCTTTACATCGCCGAAAACGCCGAAGGTCAGGCATTCGCTTACGACAACGGAAAAATTACACACGAGATTGATTACCTCGAAATTTTTATCTAAGGACGAATTTAAATAATTAACTTCGATATCGTTCCGTTAAAAAATTACGACATAATCTTAGGAAAACCATGGTTATATTAATATAACCCCTTAATCGATTAAAGTACTGGCCAGATAAAATTTACTTTACACCTTATTAATAAGTAAGCAAAACAAACGAGATCTTTATATTCGATTAACAACAAAAAAAATAACGAATATAGGCATAAGGACATAACAAAAACTTTATTACCTAAAAGAACACGACATAAGAAAGAAAAAGGGCATAACAGACGTATTCGACGCATTATAACCATTATCCGGGCATAACTTTGCGATATAAACGAAATCCTAGAATAACAACCCAAAAAGCTAAAAAAAAACATAGCTAATGTATTACCACAGTATTGCAAGTATAAACGACTATTTTAAAAGAAACTCGAAACGAAACTACCAGAACATAATAAATAAGATTACGAAATAATTCTTAAAAAAAACACCTTACCCAAGTTTTACCCCATTTATAATCTTAATACTACAGAACTTTACATTTTACGAGAATACCTGGAAAACAAACTCCAAAAAGGATGGATTCGACGATCCATATTTTCGGCAGGATATCTTATGTTCTTCGTACTTAAAAAAAACAGCAAATTACGATTAATAATAGACTATCGGTATTTAAATAAGATTACCGTCAAAAATAAAATACCCTTGCCATTAATTACCGAAATGAAGAATCGCTTATAAAAAGTAAAATAATTTACCGCTTTAAATCTTAAAAATGGGTATAACCTAATTCGAATTAAGCCAGGACACGAATGGAAAACGGCTTTTAAAACGAAATACGGATTATACGAATATTTGGTTACGCCAATAAGATTTACGAACGCACCAGTAACTTTTCAGCGGATAGTTAACCACGTACTTCGAAAATATTTAAACATTTTCGTTATATGTTATCTGGACGATATTTTGATTTTTTCAGAATCGGAAAAAGCATACGCAGGATACGTTTATTAAGTTCTTCAAACTTTACAAAACGCCAATCTATTAATTAACGCAAAAAAAAGCCAGTTCTACATTTAGAAAGTGGAATACTTAAGGTACATTATTATTCCGGGACACATTAAAATAGACCTTAAAAAGATTACAGCAGTTGCCGAATAACTAAAACCTATTACAATTACAGAAGTATAGGCATTTATTGGATTCGTTAATTACTACCGAAAGTTTATTAAATACTTTAGTAAAATCGCGACATTACTGTCGAATCTAACTAAAAAAGGAAACGAGTTTTAATGGATAACAAAAACAAAAAAGGCATTCCAGCAGATTAAGGACGTAATTACTAGTAAACCGGTACTGATTATATACGATCCAAATCGCCCAGTTAAGCTAGAGATAAATTCTTCGGATTACGCATTAAGCGCAGTAATTAGATACCGAAATAATTAAGAAATATTTTACCCGATTGCTTTTTATTCCTACAAGTTAAAAAAAACTAAATTAAACTATAGCATTCCCGACAAAAAATTCATGGTTATCGTTAAAGTTTTCCGAAAATTTAGATATATGTTCAAAAGAAACCTTTGTTAAATCAAAGTTTATACCGATTACAAAAACCTTACCCGTTTTACTACTATACGAAAACTTACAGGACGATAATTACGTTACGCAGAAAAGCTGGCTGAATACGATTTTGTTATCATATACCAAAAGAGTTCTAAAAATGGGAAAACAAACGCTTTTAGCAAGCGACTTAACCTAGAGAAGAAATTAATTAAGGTTAGTTACAAAATCTTCGATGTTACCCCAAAAGGACATTTAAAATCACGATAAATTGCGATAATTAAGGCAATACCCCCCGACCTACATCAGAAAATTCAACAATATAACGACAATCTACCCGAGAACCAGAAAATAAATAAGATCTAGATTCCAGAGGAATATTAAGAAAATTTAATATAGGATATATATTAATACCTACTTCATAAACATCCAAGGATCCATAAAACTTTAAAACGATTATAACGTACTTATTACTTTTTTAAAATAAAAACGGCAATACAAAAAATCAGAAAATAATACGACGTTTATGCTAGGGCTAAGGCTTTACGGCATAAACTTTACGGAAAATTACAACCGTTTCCAGTTGTATAAAAACCATAAAATTCGATTATTATGGATTTCATTACCAAACTTTCCTTATCCGAAAATCCAGCGACAGGAATACATTATAACAGCATTTTCGTAATTATCGATCGATTTACGAAATTTTCTTATTTCCTTCTATACCTTAAAAACATAAACGCAGAACAAATGGCGTACATATTTTTCCGACATATCTTTAACGTACATGGGTTATTAATAAAAATCATTTTAAATAAAGGCATTACATTTACCTCCAAGTTTTGGCAAAGCTTAATGGTACAAATCGGCCTGAACCACAAGTTGTCCAGCGTATTCAGACCTTAAACAAACGGGCAAACAAAACGCCTAAATTAAATATTAAAAACCTACCTACGGTATTACATTAATTACGAACAGAACAACTAGGTTGAAAAATTACCAATAGCCCAGTTAGCTTATAACACCAGCTATTACGAGAGCATCAAGATAACCCCAGCAAACGCCAATTTCGGGTTTATACCAGAAGTTTATAAAAAGACACGCGACAATAACCCAGTTAATATTAAGGCCATTTTGATATTAAAACAGCTTAAACAACTGCATGCAGAAATGAAAACAAAACTTGAATTTATCTGTAATTAAATAAAAAAATATTACAACCAAAAAAAGTTAAAAGAATTAACCTTTTCGAAGAAAGAAATAATTTACCTAGCTACCAAAAACATCAAAACCAAACGCCTAAATTAGAAGCTCGACTTTAAGTATATCGGCCCATATAAGATCGCCAAGAAAATTTCAGAAAATAATTATAAATTGGAGTTGCTACCGAGGGTTAAACTTTATCCAGTTTTTTATATTTCCTTACTTAAGTTAATAGCAGACATTATTAAGATTAATACGGGATGGGAAAACGAGGCGGAAAAAGATGCATTAATGTACGAGGTGGAGAAAATCCTAAATATACGTAAAAAGGATGGATTTACCCAGTACCTGATCAAATAGAAAAAGCACCCGGATTCCGAAAACACCTGGGAACCCGCCAAGAACCTTATGAATGCCTAACGCTTTCTGAAGGACTTTCATCAACGACGCCGGAACCGGTCATAAGCGTACCCCAGTTTACGTCGCCCACACTGGACCAGTCCGCAGCAGCAATACCCGACCAGTCAATCAAAGCGGAAGTTTGCGCGGTAAAAGCTTCGGGCTCCTGCTCTCCCGCTTCTTCGCGTTCCAATCTTTCCAATTCCTTAAGATTGTCGATACCCCGCGTTACGGCTTTTATCATTTTTTCGTACCACATTTTTTTTTGCTTACGAAAACGACGGAGACGAGCATTAACCTGGTTTGCCTCCTTTTTAGCGGCCTCCAGTTCCAGCTCTAGCTTTCGATATTAAGCGGCAACTTTTTGTAACTATTCGGGACTAAGGCCCTTAATATTATAGTTGGCCTGGTTGTACTTGATGCAGGACGAACAGCGGGAAAAGTCGTTCTCGGATAACTTATATTCCAGCTTACAGGATTTGCAGAAAAAGCAAGGCGCCATGTTAACAGGATTAGTAAAAACGGCGGAAAAGAAACTGTCGCGTTACGCGGCCTTTTTCTTTAAAACAGGCTTAATACGTTTTTGTATTTTGTTAATTATGTTTGCGATAACCAGAAAAAAAAAACTTATAATTTTCGGAACGAAGATTTCGAAAGGGAGAAATCGTGTTATAACCCAACACCCTTTGGCCTCCACAAACGGTTAGAGGACAAGGATTTTCCAACTACAAAGGTTACGTACAGTTACGTGCAATATTCCAAGGATCATTAGGATTATTCTCGAATATAATAATCTAAGGATTATTAAGATCATTTTCGAATATAATAATCCAAATATTTAACAGGATAACCTGTTAGTATATAAATACGCTTATTACCTATCATAATTTTAGATAGCACCAGCTTATAATACAACTTGGTTACCCAGATCACCCTTAATTATCTGATATTACCAAACGTAACTAATATCTTCATTATTGCTCAGTTTCCCACAATACCACTGCCAACATAAACCCGTACGACTAGGTTTAATAGTTGGTTAACTAGCCCAGCCGTCACACTTCTTTCCTGGAGCTCCGACCGTCTGGGAAAGCCAAGCCTGGCTGGGCCATAACACGATTTTCCCCCTCCAGGATCTTTGCTTTTAAAGATCAAATTTTTTTATTCCTTATTTTCTTTATTTCGTTTTTGGTTACTATATCAGGTCGTATTCTCAAAAACAAAAAGAAACCAGATCCCGATCCGGATCGTTACAAAAAACTTGCTCGTTTCATTAACAATTTTGGTGTAAACATGCTTCGCTACTCGGCTTATTTTCGTACTAACCGCCTTAATTATATTGTCGCGAAAAGCAAAGCTCGTTGCAGTTTTTGTATAAAAAAGAAATACGTAAACTGCGATTTTGGTAGGGTGGATTCGTAAGCGATATTTCGCGTTTCCCGTAAAAAGGATCGAATTAAAAAAAAAAAAAAGCCGAAACGTCCTTTCTCGAAGCGCTAGCCCGGTTGCAACGCCTTTGCAAACAAGAGAAAATTTTGCAGGAAAAGGCTGCCGAAATAATTTGCCGCGGGGTTAAGGATTTAGATAAGCTAAAACGGCAGGAACGATTTAAGGCCGAGGCGACTGCGTTGGCATAAGGTGTTTCGACGACAGACTAAACTAGGAATGCCGTCACTAATTTATCTGTTCCGGACGATATGGATTAAGGAACTATTTTTGGGGATTCCGGCGTTATTGGTAGAAATTCTTCAGAAGGCGTTAGGCATTTATAAGGTTTTTGGCGGGTTCCCAGGTATTTTCGGAATCTGGGTATTTTTTTTACTTAATAAGATATTGGGTAAGTCCATCTTTTTTACGCATATTTAGGATTTTCTTTACTTCGTATACCGGTGCATCTTTTTCTGCCTCATCCTCGTATCCCGTATTAACTTTGATGGTATTTGCCGCTGACTTAAACAAGGAAATATGAAAGACTGGATAAAGCTTAATTTTCGGAAGTAATTCCAATTCTTAGTTATTTTCTAAAATCTTCTTGGCGATTTTGTATGGGCCAATATACTTGAAATCGAGTTTTTGGTTTGGGCGTTTGGTTTTGATATTTTTGGTAACTAGGTAAATTATATTTCCCTCCGAGAAAATTAATCCCTTTAACTTTTTCTAGTTATAGTACTTTTTTATTTGGTTACGTATTAATTCGAATTCTGTTTTTATTTCCGCGTATAATTATTTAAATTGTTTTAATGTTAAAATGGCTTTAATATTAACTAAGCCGTTATTACGTATTTCCCTATAGATTTCTGGTATGAATCCAAAATTGGCGTTTACTGGGGTTGTTTTGATACTTTCTTAATAATTAATATTGTAAGCTAACTAAGCGATTAGTAACTTTTTAACCCAATTGTTTTGTTCGTAATTAATGTAACATCGTAGGTAAATTTTAAGGGTTTAATTTAACCGTTTTGTCTGCCCATTTATTTAAAGTCTAAATACGCTAGATAACTTGTGATTTAGGCCAATTTATGCCATAAGGCCTTACCAAAACTTAAAGGTAAACGTAATGCCTTTATTTAAGATAATTTCCGTTAGTAATCTATATATATTAAAGATATATCGGAAAAAGATATATGCCATTTGTTCTACGTTGATATTTTTATTGTAAGGTAAAAAATAGGAAAATTTCGTAAATCGATCGACGATAACGAAGATACTGTCGTAATATACTCTTATCACTGGGTTTTCGGATAAGGGAAGTTTGGTAATGAAATCTATGGTAATCGAATCTTATGGTCGCTGTAAAACTGGAAATGGTTATAGTTTTTCGTAAGGTTTATGCTGTAGAGCTTTTGCTTTGGTGCAAATATCGCATTTTCGTTTGATTTTTTGTACTGCTATCTTTATTTTAAGAAAGTAATAAATACGCTATAGGCGTTTTAAGGTTTTGTGGATCTCTGGATGTCCATAAAGTGGGTGTTGGTATATATCCCATATTAAGTTCCGCTGACATTTTTTTGGTACCTGAATTTTGTCTGTTTTCTGATCGTCGAGTAGGCTGTTATTATATTGTTGTATTTTCTAATATAGATCGGGAGGTATTGCCCTGATTATTACGATTTGTCGTGATTTTAGATATCCCTTTAGGGTGATATCGAAGATTTTGTGGCTGACTTTAACCAACTTTTCTTTTAAGTTAGGTCGTTTGCTAAACGCGTTTGCTTTGTTATTTTCTGACCCTTTCTGGTATATAATGATAAAATCATATTTAGCTAGCTTTTCTGCGTAACGTAGTTGTTGTCATGTAAGTTCTTATGTGGTGGTAAAACGGGTAAGATTTTTGTAATCGGTGTAAACCTTAGTTTGATGGAGGTTTTCTTTAAGTATATGTCTAAATTTTCGGAAAGCTTTAACGATGGCCATAAACTTTTTATCGGGAATACCGTAATTAAGTTCTGCTCTTTTTAATTTATAGGAATAGAAAGTAATCGGGTGAAATATTCCTTAATTATCCCGGTATCCGATAACCGCATTTAGTACATAATCTGAAAAATCGGTTTCTAGTTTAACTGGACGTTTTGGATCGTATATGATTAGTATTAGTTTACTAATAATCGCATTTTTAATTTGTTGGAAGGCTTTTTTTGTTTCCGTCGTTTACTGGAATTTGTTTCCTTTTCGGGTTAGATTCGACAATAATATCGTAATTTTGTTAAAGTATTTAATAAATTTCCGGTAATAGTTGGCGAATCCGATAAATACCTGTACTTTTGTAACAGTAATAGGTATAGGCTATTTGGTAACTGTTGCAACTTTTTTAAGGTTTATTTTGATGTATCCTGGGGTAATAATGTATCCCAGATATTCCATTTTTTGTGTATGGAACTAACTTTTTTTTGCGTTAATTAATAGATTGGCGTTTTGTAATGTTTGAAAAATTTAATAAACGTATCTTATATGTATTTTTTTTAACTTTAAAAAGATTAAAATGTTATCTAAATAATACATAACGAAGATATCTAGGTATTTTCGAAATATGTAGTTAATTATTCGTTGAAAAGTTGTTGGTGCGTTCGTAAGTTTTATTGGTGTAACCAAATATTCGTATAATCCGTATTTCGTTTTGAAAGCCGTTTTTTACTTATGTCCTGGCTTAATCCGAATTAGGTTGTATCCGTTTTTAAGGTCCAAAGCGGTAAATTATTTGGTTTCCTGTAGGCGGTTTTTTATTTCGGTAATTAAAGGTAAAGGTGTTTTATTTTTAATAATGATGCTGTTAAAATGTCGATAGTTTACTATTAATCGTAACTTGCCGTTCTTTTTCGGTATAAAGAATATAAGATATCCAGTTAAAGATATGGATCGTCGGATCTATCCTTTTTGGAATTTATTTTCCAGGTACTTTCGTAAGGTATGAAACTTTGTTTCGTTTAAATTATAAATAGGATAAAACTTGGGTAAAATGTTTTTTTTAAGGATTATTTTATGATTTTATTTGTTATGTTCTGGTAGCTTCGTTTTAAGTTCCTTTTGAAATAGTCGTTTATACTTACGATATTGTGGTGGTACTTTAGTTATGTTTTTTTGGCTTTTCGGGCTGGTGTTTTAAGATTTCGTTTATATCGTAAAGCTATGCCCGGATTGTGGTTATGATATGTCTAATACGTTTATTATACCCTTTTTCTTTTTTATATCGTGTTTCTTTAAGTGGTAAGGTGTTTGTTATGTTTTTATGCCTGCATTTATCGTTTTTTTTACTGTTAATTAAGTATGGAGATTTTATTCGTTTTTTTTTGCTTGTCGATAGGGTATAAAGTGAATTTTATTTAGCCAGTACTTTAATCGATTAAGGGGTTATATTGATATAACTATAGCTTTTTTAGGATTATGTCGTAATTCCCTAACGGAATAATGTCGAAGTTAACTGTCTGGATTTGTTTTTTGACAAAAATCTTGAGGTAATTAATTTCGCGTACGATTTTTCCGTTATCGTAGGTAAATACCTAACTTTCGGCGTTTTCGGCGATATAAAGGTCCTTCTTATCTTTCCATGGTAGTCTAAACTGATTCACTAGTTTCGGGGTGATGTAATTAGCGCTTAAAGCTCTGTAGTCCATTATTGCGGTATACCAATATGTCCCAATTCGTATTTTTAAGGTGACAGGGTCGTTATTGGCTCCTATCGTCGTGCATAAAACTTTTTTAAGGGGTTTATGTTAACTCCCTTAGCTCCCGTTACTCTATGGCTTTTTTATAGGTAACGTTTATTTTTTGGGTTTTCCAGCTGCTTAACCTTTGCTTGTAGCTACTTGATGTATTTCTTTTGATGCTGTAATATTGCTTTTAATTCCATGGTACGTATATCGAACAACTTATTGTATTGTTTTAAGGTGACGATATCTCTTTCGATTTATTCGATAGTACTTTTTTTTGGGTAGTCCAAATCCGTTATCTAACTATCGGAATGGTTGGATTTCTGATACTGCGCGTCGTATTAGGCTGTTTTTTTTGTCGGGATTGTATTTCTTTTTTAAGCGTTTACCGCTTACTGGGGTTAATCGTAAATATTAGCTGGAATTGTAGGTCGTTAAGGGTTTTTCGTACTGCCTTTATGATTATTTAATAAATCCATTCCTTTTGTGTTTTGTAGTTGCATGTGTTATAATAATATATTGGGTTTTTTTTGGGTAGCTTTATGTTTTAGGCTAATTTTTTTTCGTTACGAGGATATCGATGGTATCCTGCGTTGCTAACGTACGTATATGCCGGTACTATCGTTGATCTTTAGGATCGCTTTTTATTTGGTCCTGGAAATTAAATTTTTGATGTTATATGCGCGTAATACGTCGTTATATATAGCTTTATTGTTTTTTATATCTTAAATAATAAGTTTGCTTATAGTAGACAATATGTAGTTTCCTATGTTGGTTAGGTATTCCTGGTAATAAGGCCTTATTTTATCCGTGGTATTTTTTTATCCATGCGTTTAGTTTTAACTAATCGTACCGTTTCTGTTTTTTCTTTTATAATCGCAAATAAGGTTTAGGGATAAATAATTTTTTCCATCCCTGATATTCCGTTATTTATTTTGTTATGGCAGATTATTATCGTTTAATTATTACTTATGATAAGGCCTTAACCGTTTTTAATCCTTGCTGGATTTTTTTCTGTTTGTCGTTATTGCGTATTTGGATTATATTAACTTGTTTATACTACGTTCCTGGTACAGGGATTAGTTTACCGTTAGGTTTAATAAATCGTCCTTCCGGTACCGGAATTTAATTTCCTTATTATTATCGTTTAAGTACCTTATAATATCGGGCCATATGTTCCTTTTTGTTATAATTGTAACATTATACCTGGCTTATATTTCGTCGTTAAGTAATGTTAAGTTTTATAAGTTCTGGAACCGTTCTAAAAAAAGTAAAAGATATTTCGCGTTTTTTTCCTTAATTAGCTTTGGGATATTTAACCTGTGGGGTAAAGTGTTCTTTTTTTTCTTGTCGTTTCTTAAATTGTCGATTGTCGATTTTTACTGCTTCGATGATGTATTTATTAAATGTTGTGGGTTGTGGGAACATGACGATCTTATCTTTGACGTTTTCTTTTAAACCTTTGTAAAATACATCGATTAAGGTATTATCTTTTTTATCCGTTTACCTTGCTTTTACTATAAGGTTCCTAAACTTTATAGCGTATTTAAAGGCTAGTTCTTTTTGGCGCAGTTAGAGGATTTGCTGGGTTACAACTCGTTTTTTGTCCGGATTTTCGAAATTACTTTTAAGTTTGTTTTCGAAATTGACATAGCTGGAAAAAATTTCTTTGGTAGTTTTTTTTTGGTTGGACTCCCTTTTTTTAAGAAGTTTTTTATGCTGGGTTTGAACTAATTAAAAGCGTTACCTTCCAGACAGGCTGCAATAGCGAGAATCTAATCTGCTGGGTTAGTAAGCCCTTTAAAACGAAAATAAACCCGAACCTAGGTTAGGAAATTTTGGACGTTCCTTTTCCCGTTATAGGGTCCTGGCTTTTTAGGCTTTATCTTACGGATGCCTGCTAGTGCTGTTATTACCTGATTAATAAGCTGTTGGATAGTGGCTTCGAGCTTTTTAATCTTGTTTTAAAGCTGCTAAACCATGGGCTCCTAAATTGCAGTTACTTAAATGCTGGTCGATATATTAGCGATTTAAGATATTACTTAAATTCTGACTGTATTACTAAACAAAAGCTTATAACGTATAACGGCTGGGTTAATTAACTAATTATTAAACCTAATCGTACGGGTTTATGTTAATAGTAATATTATGGAAAACTGAATAATAACGATAATATTAATTACGTTTAATAATAGCAAATAATTAAGGGTAATCTGGATAATTAAGTTATATTATAAACTGGTATTATTTAAAATTATGGAACTGTCGAGCGTATATATTTTTTAATTTTTCTATGGTCGAATGTGGTCGAACCGATTATGTTCGACTATAAGTCGAATTGTGACGGCTGGGCTAGTTAACCAACTATTAAACCTAGTCGTACGGGTTTATGTTGGCAGTGGTGCTGTGGGAAACTGAGCAATAATGAAGATACTAGTCACGTCTGGTAATATCAGATAACCAAGGGTAATCTGGGTAACCAAGTTATATTACAAGCTGGTGCTATCTAAGACTATGGAAAATAATGAGCGTATATATCCTACTCTTGGCTCAAGGCGCTCAAGGTGCTCAAACCTTTGAGCCCGTTGAGCTCTTTGAGCGCTGCCACACAGCTCAAGGCGCTCAAGGTGCCAAGACCTTTGAGCCCTTTGAGCCGGTCACGTGACCTGGAGTCGCCATCGGATCTTGATTCCTGATCCTCCGATCGTTCTTGGAGAAGCCAAGCCTTGTTGGGTCATAACACGAATATGGTCGAACCGACCGTGTTCGACCATAAGTCGAATGTGGTCGAACCGACCGTGTTCGACCATAAGTCGAATGTGGTCGAACCGACCGTGTTCGACCATGGTCCAGTTACGTAACCTGTTGTCGGTCCCTTCTTTCCTGGAGCTTCGACCGTCTGGGGAAGCCAAGCCTGGCTGGGCCATAATACTTAGGATTTGCTTTGGTACGTTTACGCGGTATTAAAAATGGCAAACGCCTATAATGTTATTATCCGTAAGTTAAATATTATTATTTAATAGGCGTTATACGTACTTATTGCTACGGACAAGAAATACAATGTTTAAAATGTTAAAAACCTTTTTTTTTACGTTTAGTCGTAAGTAAAGATGGTGAATTATTACCATTAAGTCGAGGAATCGTTTATATTCCCAGAAATGGAAAGGTTTAACGGTAAACCGGGATTAATGGCTGAATTCCGGTACCAATACGAATTATTTTATAACGGCATGCATAAACTGTCGGTATATTCGTCGATTACGAAACCTAAAAATTACCAGTAGCAAGGACCTGGAAGCATAAAAAAAATCATAAATTTATTCGGGTACGACTTAATTAATTACCTGCACGATAAGATCGATATTTTTTTGGCGATGAAAGACTTAAACGGCCCTGGCTTAAAAAAAACCTGGGAGCAGGCCGAAATGCTTGTTAAATAAACAGGGAATATCGGGATGCTGGTAAGTCTTAATTACAGGGTTACAAAATCTTGGAAGCCGATCTAATGGTTCCCAATATGATATATTTCCCTGTATGCTTGGCTGTACCGACAAGACATACGAAGGCGGAAACTCATTCCCTTCGTTACCCTTTATAATGCCCTATCTTGTCAAGTACTTCTTCGCCGCTAGGAACGGAGGCTGGAGATTTAACCCCTGTGATTGGTGGGGTCGACCGCGGCCTTTGGCATTTGTTCCAAAGACTAGGCAATGAATCAATATATATCGCGTATTCAGATCTAGACCTGACGAAGACCATGGTAACGAGGGGGTACTTGGATATCGTTGGTCACTACAGCCAGCCCGACCCCCCATGGCTGGGGGTCGACAGGGGACAGAGAGAGACTATACATCGGACCGATCAAAGGAAAACTGCTAAGCCAGCCTCCCAGGAGCAGGGGCTTAAACCACTCCATCACATCCATCATGATGTCCATAATCTTGCGCAACTACCAAGCCTAGTTTTTCACTGGACCTCGGTTCCAAATGGCTATCCATTGCCGTGAAGCTAACGTATATATCAAAATGTCCATAAATAGATTTCTGGTGGAGCAGATAAGGATTGCGGATGGCGTTACGAACGGGTGGGTACAGCCGGGATAGGAATGTTATAGGAAAATAGGGTGAAGTTTTAGTGGTACCTACTGGTCTATACGGGGATACATGATTTCCTGTACAAATTATATAAGTCTCGGAGTACCCAAACCATTCCACTAATCCATTTTATGTCCATCCATTCATTAATCCAAAGGACTATGGATTGACGTTTACCTTCCTCACCAGACCCTCTGGCGGAATGGATTGCATGGCTTAGACCCTGCCTAAGAGCATTCCGACTTTCATGTCGTTCGTATGTTTCGGGTGGCACGCATACAAGAGCGGAGTGGTGATATTATCGTGAATTAGCTCACTGCGAGGTTGACAGTGAGAGCAGGGGTGGCTTAAGATCCGGGAAGGCCGCTTGGGACTACGGCAAGTTAGGTATCTAGTGGAACCCAACGGCGATTGGGGGTAGGCGTTGATATATATCAGGTAATACTAGGTAACAAAATCACACGAGTATGTATCAGCTAGAAAGACCTGGAAAGGTCTGGATTCTGTACGCGTAAGCGTAGACATAAGGACAAACGTCATAGACGTCATCAAGCCTTTCTAGAGCCTTCTAGGTTCACATCAACAGCTATGACGCTATACTCGACGCCGTTGGAATCCTCGGGTCTCGACGAGCATAAATACGCCCATCTCTCCCAACTAGGTCCTCTGCGTAACTAGTTATCCTTTGATATAGACAACTGATTACTATATACTGCTTCCTCCTCACAGTTGCTTCCTCTTCACACTTGCTTCCTCTGCGCTGACATCTGCTGAGAATCTGCTTGTTCCTCCTCGAGTCTACCCTACACCTTTTCACATACTAAATCACGCCGGGTAACCTCATTCCACCCTACAGGGTATCCTCATCTGTTGTCCATTGACCTCCTAGAGTATGAAACCTAGTACACCAGAGTCCTATGCATTAGAGAATAGTCCTGCCTCGAATTGAGAAGCCCAAGCCACGGCAAACGGAAATATCTCTACCACCAAAGGGAACTATCAGATTTAAAACAGAATCCTACATCAGCTTCCGAATACGGACATTGGAAGCTAGAGCTTGACTACCGTCGTTAGTTTTGTCGTCGTTAGTTTTGTCGTCGTTATGTTATTTGTATTCTTTTTAATTTTCTTTTAATTAGAGTCTACTATTGCTTTCATATTGATCACAGCAGTGTCATATACACATTAGCCGCCTACCAAGGGAGTCGGTATATTGAATCTAGCAAGATATAACGATGATGTTCGATTTTCATGTGTGAGTTTTTGCAACCTATGATCACGTAACAAAACAGTAAACAACGATGCTACTTCCGGCAAGTTGACGTCCTACCCATGAAAGGGTGGAGTCCAACGGAATTAGGAGATATAAACTTGGAACAAGAAACAGTAGCGTAGACGGTGCAGACAATATACGCTTAGCCCAGGAATGCTACGTAGGATGGTGATGCTCTTAATCGATACGAGCATTCCCTCAATCAAGTCTGAAGGCCCAGGTTGCAGGTCGGTGCTGATTCAGCGCTCAGCAAACACGGGTGTTTAATCGCTATGCAGCTATAACGAATGAGCCCAAAAGGGCCAAACCGCAGCAGCTCGAGAGGCCGTTGAGGGGGTTCAACAGGCTCTCCAGCAGGTTGTTGAGCGGGCTGTTCGGCAAATTGTTGACCGGGCTGCTGAGCAGGCTGTTGAGCTGCGGGCTGAGAATTCCCAGCTACGGACGCTCCCTGAAACAGAACCAGTCCTCGTGCCAATTTTATAGGTAGCATCAAACACCAGACAATGGCAGGTTGGAGGCGGAGAATCATTCTCGAAAACTTAATACCCATTACGTACCTGTTATAACCGTCAAGAAGGAGCCCAAACAGTCTGGGAGAAGCCCAACATCCTACAACAGTGCCCAATGACCACAAAAGTGGAAAAGGCCTCATTATCAGGAACGAGATAGCCATTAAAGTTCCTGAAATCTTCAAGAGCCAGATCGCATTCAGAAGAAAGTTCCGATAGAAAGCCTTGATACCTAGGACGATGAAATATGGCAGGGACACAAGGATGGCCAAGATCAAGATGTTAGCAGTAGTACTGCCGCGATTGGGATTGGCTTGCTCCATTATGATTATGTTGAGTATGTGATCTTCTGCGACGTAGTTGTGTAGAGACGCCCCGTGGCTGTCGTGTGGAGCTACTTATCGTTGTTAGAGAGTAAGCTGATGAATTGGAGGGAGAGTAAAATTAAACCAAGCCGGGAGAGCGGGTTATATACGGATAAGTTTGAGGTTGAAACATCGTTATTGTTTCATAAATGCTTTTCTACTATACCGGTACAGCTCTTTGTTCTCATGAAACAGGCTGTTATCCTCCACCTTCCCTTCCTATCTCCTAATGGTCAACTGATTTGCGGAATTTAAAAGTCATGTACTCGTAACTCGGGATTCATAAAAGATTTCGGCTGCTCCATTTTGTGACCATGTTGAGCCTCCCGGTAATAGTCCGGAAAAGGCAAAGTACGGTCTGAGTAGGGCATATGTCATACGGAGCACCCATTAATCAGATGACAGCACAGAAGAACAGTGTCCCGTCTTCCAACACAGTACATTACCAAATCAAACAAATTTTGTCGCACTTGTGAAAGGCAGCTTTAATGTGAAAATAACTATATATTGCATAGGTATGAAAGCGTTATTCTAACGGAGCCTTTGCACATAAATGATGCCTATGTAATATAGAAACATTTGAAACTAAAGGTTTTAAGATACAAAGATGACGTTCTTTATGTCACGCGCAAACTCACGATAAAAAAGGTAACTGATAACGGACCGTTTCTCATTGACAGGACAACTAAGTCATGTTTAACATCACTCCAGGACAAGATTACAGTCTGTGTGTCCCGCTTCCCAAGCCTTGGTGATGACCCCCTCCAGGCTTGCATAGTTCGGCGCCGCCATCCGTCCAGGAGAACCACATTATCATCCACCATCAGGATGTACGGCACGCCCGTCTTCTCGCACCCTTCCGTACCTATGGAGTAGTCGAACTTGGTCTTTGTTCCGTGGATTTGGTTGAGTTCCATGGCTCCAATAGGTACAACGACATAGAAAAGGTCTTATTATATTGGAATCTTGTAATTTTTGCTCTAATATGTGAAGCACGGACGCGAACGAAATATATATATCTATTGTTCCAGTCAGGCTTATGGCGAGGAAACGTTGCATAAGGTGTGGAAAGTGTGAATTGTCATGGTTGATTCAGGGGGTTTTAGGGAGCAGGAGATGGCAGGTACTTCAGACGGAAGGTGCCACACAATACAGGAGGGGTTTTTCAACTAGAGCCTAGGGCTTGGCTTGTACCTATCATCATCCTCCTCCCTAGGGCCACCCAAAAGACCTCACGTATTCTGCAGTAACTAGAAAGCTCTATATACAGCGTGGGAGTCCCGGAACAACGCTACCACTCGGTACCTACAGTACACTGGGGCTTGATGACACAGCAAGCTATCCCTATTCTGCGACATATATATATATTATATCTGACTTCTGAAACCGAATCGGAATCCAAAGGATAGACAAGAAACGGCAAAGCCGAGGTCAGCCAACCGGCCTACAGGGAGCGGTTGCTCATTTGAACAAGATGGAACGCGCTTAGCCATCGCAGGTCGCTGTGCTTTTAGAACTAGGCACTAGCTTTAATCATATCAGCCGCCTGCCCAAAGTCAGTATGTCATAATCTCAAACAGGACATAATGGGAATAACTCGCCTTCTCGGCAATAGCGTAAACGGTAGCCTGCATATGTGCCGCTTGGATCAGAGGCACAACCGATGCGTCGACGACTCGCAGGTTCTTCACTCCGTATACCTTCAGCTGCGAATCTACCACGCCACCGAGCTCTTTAGGCATCATCGCGCATGTCCCGGCAGGATGCCACACCGTCGATAGCCCTCCCGCGACAATTGCGCCTAGCGCGTTGTCGTCCGTCACGTCTGCACCAGGGAATATCTCCTTTGCGCTAGTCTTTTTCATAGCATCCGTGGCGATGATCTTGCGATCGTACTTCAACGCATCGACGTAAAGCTTCGTATCAGATGGATGGGACAGATACCGGGGATCGACGAGCGGGTAGTCGAACGGCTCAGCAGATGCCAGTTTCACCGTGCCACGGGAAAGGGGATGCAGAAGAATCGTGACGAACAGTTGCCCACCGTTCAGGTACATCAACTCTTGGCCAGCGGTGCTGCGAGCGCGGTGCATGTCAATGATGTGATTGACCTGCGCCATATAGCCAGCGATGACGGTGGGATCGGTGCCGTTAGGAAGATAATCGATGGCCAAAGTTGCGTTCATAGCATCCAGGACGGTATCGGGATCCGAAGTAAAGTTCAAGTAGGGGATGAAAGCCAATGAGGCAGGCAGACCATCCGTCCAGCGCCCGGTGCGGCTCTCGTAGTACTCCTTGCCCTGGAGTGCGTCGAATTCAGGGTCTTCAAGATCAGAAGCATTTTCCAGGCTTTGGTCGACTATCTCGTATCAGTATGTGAATGTACACTACCGCAGGAAGTGGACTGACTACTCATTGCGAATGAACCAATAGCGTGATCCTGCAAATTCTGACCAACACCTGGAATGTTCACAACAGTCTTTATGCCATGCCGGTCAAGCTGAGCCTTCTCTCCAATACCAGAAAGCATGAGCAGATGAGGCGACCGGAGCGCGCCTGCGGATAGGATAGCCTCCTTGCTGACTATGACGGTTCTCCTTTTGGCATCTGCAGACGATGCAAATTCGACCCCTGAGATAGTGACGTTGTCGCCGTCTTGGTTCGTCACCAGCTTGGTGACCTGGGTGTCAATTAAGACATGTAGGTTTCGCCGTTCGATGGACGGGTCATACCACGCCGTGCGGCCGAATGAACGCGACTGGTTGGTGGGATGAATTGAGTGAGTAGTGAGGTAGGCACCAAGGGTATCACCACAAGATTGATCCACAGGCTGGGGAACGCCAAGCGCTTTCATGGCGTCCAAGAAGTTATCTGTGGAACTTAGCAAGGACACAGCATTAAACTACCAAGGGTGAAGATACTAACTGTGTTGAGGATACACATATCGGCAGTAGCTGGATTGCACAGGACCGTCTGTGCCATGGCATTCCGGATTCCACGTAACACCAAACTCAGCGACTTGGTCATCTGAGGGCGGTGTGAAAGTTTCGGCCTAGGGATAGTCTATGAGTGAAGTCTGCCTCGTCACTGAACAGGCAACTTACCTTCTTAAAGTACGGTAACAAACCGTTAAAGTCCCATCCCGGATTGTTGAGGGCCGACCAGCTATCGTAGTCGGAAGGACGACCTCGGTCATATACCATTGCATTTAGCGCACTGCCACCTCCGATCAACTTTCCCTGAGTAAAGATAATCTCTCTTCCACCGAGAGCTTCCTGTGGCGTCGTAGATGCGTTCCAATTGAACTTTTCGCCCGTATAGGGGCCGCTAGCACCAACATAGTAACGTGGAATCATTATCTCTTTTTCGCCAGCGTCACTGAGAAGCGTTAGCACTTTACACGAGCTTAGTGGGAAGATATAGATAGAATTGTTAATGGTTCTACTTACACGGGACCGGCTTCAATCACGAGGACTGTTTCTATTGCGCACTGTGAGCAGACGTGCCCACGAACACATCCCAAATATGGGTGGAAAGTATCAACTTACTGGAAGAATCCTCCGCCAGCCTATTTCCGAGAGCCATGCCTCCAGTACCGCCACCGACGACCACATAGTCGTAGGACTCGGACAGTTCATCCTGGGTTACGGTTCGAGCCGTCGCGAGGCAGATCAGACTTGCAGACGCCGTGAGGAGATAGGTGGTATAATTCGACTTCATGTCTGCGAATGCAGTGGGCACAATCAACGAATGTAATGGTTGTGATGGCAAGGTCGAGCGGTGTTGGAAACGACGTCTTCATGTTGTTGTTCGTCCTTTATATTCGTGGCGGATGCTATACCCTCTCCCGAGGTGGTCGTCATCGTCACCAGGGGAATGTAACTGCCGGAAGTGGACGAGTGTCGCGTAAGCCCCGGTTTGCCTACGTACTGTGCTTTTCCAGTCGTACTCGTATCATTACGAGAATACGCTTTCTCTATCCGCCCCATCCGCCTCCATGCCCATCCCGGACCTGTTGCCGACCGGATTCCTACTAGGAAGTCTTATGCCGAGGATGCTTGATTGGCGGAGAGAGCTGGATACATCAATTGGTGGATATCTTGGGGGTGGCGTGAGGAACGAGACTCGAGAAACGATCGACACACCTGTATACGCATGCGCATTGAAGTCTTTCTTGATTTGGACTAAATGTAATGTCAACTCGACTTATATCATGCTGACCAATGCAGCCTTTTGGTGGGTTCACGCAAAGCCGAAGAATCTCGGGTTGCGTATCGCTGCGTCCCGTATTCAGCTACTTTTGATTTGTTATGAACTACAGTAGGACTGGGTTCCTGTCTTGGCAGGGGAGCGGCCCGGTCCCCACACGGGCGGTGCACCGAAGCCTCGCCGCAGTAGCCAATAAAATCCTTCTCTATCCGGCCTTCAATGGTGTTAAACCAGATCAGAAAGTTAAATAACTTCAAGTTTACTATTTCCGTGTCTCCGCTTGATGGGATTCGCCACGTACATACACCGTCTCCTTTATTTTTGGCTTGGCGACATACGTGTCGGTTGTGGATCGGTCCCCTGGAGTTTCTCGTTCATCATCGATCGGAAATTCCGTTGCTAGAAGCCCAGGCTGAGATGGTCTATAAAGGAATACCATATTTCCTCCCGGAGCTCCACCAAGTCCTTCATCGCCTTTCCCGACTGGCTTCCTGAGAAGTTACCCAACTTTAATCTTCATAGTCGTCGAGTATCGCCTCCCAGCATTTTACAACATGCGCTCTATTCTTCGCAAAGTTGCTTTCAGCGCAACTTTCCTTTTCGCCGCGCTTTCCAGCGCTCAAATCGGTACGAATAAGACTATCTCGTGCCTTGCTCTCAGTTAAGTGGCAAAAGGTCCGCTCTGACGCGATATATACAGACTGCACGAAGGATGTGAAGGCTCGCCTTCCTCTAATATACTTGACGAATACCACTGCTGGTTCCTGGACCCCGCCGCCTCCAGGTTGGATCTTCGGCAACTGGAAGGTGACTTGGAGTAGCACTCCTGTTTACCTATCATTGCACAACTTCGAAGTCGACCTCAGTCCCGTCTTCCCCCAGACGCAGACGAGCGTCAATCAGATGAACGACCTGTCTTCCTATCAGTTCGAGGGGGAGAAGGATCTTACGCTGTTTTACGGCGTGGACACCATGCGGCCAGAGAACGATGGCATTTACAACTTTACGAGCCCCGCACTTGGTTTAGGGTCAGAGTATCGACTCGAAATCCTGATCTGGGGATACGATACCGCTGGAGTTGGGTACAAAGTCACCTATGAGAACACAAGGGGCGAGGACGCACCCGAGGCGCTCAGTATCGAGTCTCGTGTTCCGCATGGCCCAACCAATGAGACTTTTGCAGAAATCGTAGCTGAGATTGAGGGGCTTGGATCAGAGCCATTGTCGGCCTTGGCACGAGACATGGTGCGATTGACACAGAATGGCGGTAGGGATGGAATACCTGCAGTTTGCGATGCGGCCTGCGTTGGTGGAGGTTAAATTAAAGGGCGTGATAGGATAGCGCTTGGTGAAGAGCGGTCGACGTTGTGGAATAGGAGGGGTGTCATTCTACAATAGCAGCAGGTATTTCAGCACCGATTCGCATAATATTTTGTATGGACTACCGTACTTTAAGTCCTGAAGTGGTACAGGGTACAGGGTGCAGGGACCTGCCTTATGGCTCGGCTGGTCAGTTGATCCGCGACGGAGATGTATTTTTATAGTAGCGTTTGCTGGGCGCAACTCCAAGCAACTATCAGGCATCATCGCAGTTATAATTAACACCGACTCCAATACAGCTGCATTTCCATTCATATCTCGCCGACCCTGTCATGCCATAACTGCATCAACCGATGCGGAAAAACGCATTCACAGTCTTTCGCGAGCTACTCGCATTGAAGCCGGTTCCTGTCAAACAGCCTGAGACCACGAAATATGAGTATCCTCGTTGCAACAACATCCGTATCTTGATTATTGATGATGATCACTGCTAACTGTCTTCTTCAGGGTCTCAGGGAATTAATCCCTCATACAGATTAGCAGTTACCCCTGTGTCCTCCACCCCTTAGCGCGACGTACGGCCCGATTCCTTCCGTCCTCAAGCCACTGTATCCGACACACCCCTTAGTAAGGCTATCGCAGACCTCGCTGGCGTTCGCTATATCAGGATTATCAGTGGTTGAGGCCCTTCCGAAGCCGATCTAGATCGCTTCCTGTCAGGAACTCCTGCGTCACCTTACGTTCCATTCGACGGGCCATGATCCTCTCGCGAAGCTCGTCTTCCTTCTTGATGGATTTTAATTACTGCGTGATCTTTTCTATCCTTAAGAGCTTTACGAATTTTTCATGCGCGTTACCTGTAAGTAATTTCGTAAGACCGTCAGCTACTATGCCGTTCGTTTCCTGCTACTTGACCCGTATGTTTCCTCGCAAATATTTCTGCTTTAATTAGTGGTTATATACCTTAACGTATTTCAGCTTCGTTATTAACTTTAGGGCGTTTTTGGTAAATAACTTAAAAGTTTGCTTATTATCGCAATTTATTGTAAGAAAGTAATCGAGTTTTAAGGTTAATACTTTTAACAGTTTACTTAAAAATAATTCTTTTTTAACCGTCTGGCTTAAAATTAATAATTTTGCTTTAGTCGTATTCGTAATAACTGTATTTTGCTTGTTTGCTTTCCATGTTATAGTTTTACCGAATAACGAGATTACGAACTTTTAAAAACTTTTTCGATCGATTGAATTATTAGCGAATGAAGCGTTATTTATATATACCATCGCCTAAACGTTTTCATTATTTCCGTACCGAATCGAAAGATTACGGGTATAATACAGGTAACGTATTACCTTATCTGTAGTTTCGTAATAAATATTTAACGGATTATGATTAAAACGTAACAACCGCGAAGCGGCAAACGCGACGTTAGGGCGTATGGAAATAGCAGCGAAAAGGATCGAGCCGACCTTTTTTTGATATAGCTTTTGCTGCTTATTCGTCGTTTTTCCTTCGAACGGAAGAAGTCCGTACTAATCCATGGAAATATAAGGAATTTGTCCCGACGTATCGATTTAATACTGAGCTGTTACTTTCTTGATATACGACTTCTGTAATAGCTAGATTGATCGTTCGTTTTTTCGGCGTAGGATATGTATCCTTAGGAACTATTTAAGTTCCTTAAGTTCGTTAATTTTGAACCGTTTTTTTAAATCAGTAATCGTTTTTTTTACTTTTTTGCCTTTGTTTTTCCTGTACCCCAGGACGATATTATTTACGAAGAAGAATATTAATATATTACCTTTTATTATTATATAGGGTTTTTAAGGGACCTTACGGAAGCCCAGGTTTTTGAAGGCGTTTGTAAGCGTTTTCTGCCACAGGAAGGGTAACTTCCTTAAGCTATATAAAGCCTTCCTAAGCCTAAGTACCTTTCTTTTTTTCGTAAACCTTAAAGGTATTTTTATAAAGACCTTTTTATCCAGATCGCTGTAAACGAAGGCGTTAATGGCGTTTAGTTGCATTAATTCCAGGTCGAATTTAGCAGTTATTGCGAAAATAAACCGTAACGTTATTTTTGCTAGCGTTATTACTTTCGTAGGTAGGTTTCCAGCTTCCTGTTAATTTCCATATATTACAAACCTAGTTTTGTATTTCTAAAGCTTTCCATGTTTATCGAACTTGTATGTAAATACTTATTTGTAGTAAAGTATTTGATGACCTTTAGTTAACTTCGCAGTTATTTTTTCTTACGACTTGAAAAAGTTATGCTTTTTAAGGTAAGCTTCCTGCGCCGTACGGAACTGTTGCTTTATCGGATAATTTTCCAGCTTACGTACGTTCTTAGGTGGTTTTACGAGATTCTTTTTATGGAGGGAGAATTTCCTTTTTGTAACGAACGCTTTTATTTAAAAACTAGCGACTTTATATTTGCAAAAGCTATAGAACCTTTCCTTTTTTTGCAGGATTCGTAAGTTATCCTTACCTCGTAAAGCTTTTTCCACGTCCACTTTAACCTGCTAATTAAGCTTTTTAACCGTCAGACCGACGTAATCAACGTACGGAATCCCTTTTATTGGTTTAAATGGCTATAGAAAGTTATCCCAGCTTACATTTTCAAAATCTGTTCTATATCCTATAACAATTTCGTTTTAAACGCTTTCGATTTCGGACTGCTATTTATTTAAAAAAGCATTGACCTTATCCTCGTCTCCTACAACTTTTATTTCCGAATCGTCTTTTTTAAAAATTGCCTTATTAACTGTTAGTTTTTCAGGTAGCTGTATTTTCGCAACTAAGTCTTTAAGGTTCCTGATTATCTTTTCTAAACGTTCTAACATATCCTTCCTGTTAAAAAACTCCATCTCGTTAAAGATTACGTTTCTTATTACGATTACCTTCCCGAACTTTGATACCCATACCCTATATATATTCGTAAAGTGATATCTTACAAAATACCCAATATATGCTTTAAGGTCCAGTTTCTATAACTTACTTGGCTTATAATTCGGGTTAAGCTTTAATACGTAACACCTGTAACCGTAGGCCTTAAGATAAACTAACTAAGGTATCCTAAAACCTGATATCCCATCTTTTTCAGCCAGGTAAATATATACAACTTCATACGGAATTTTCCACTTAAAGGCAGCTGTTAAGGTCCTGTTGTAAAAATAAACAACGCAGCTAACGGGCTTTTTCCACAGGTTATGCGGCAGTTTCGACCCTATTTTTATAGCTCGTGCCTTTTTTATTACCACACCCCCCGAACGCTTTACGCCTTTATTCTAAACGTGCGTATATGGGGCAGAAGGTTCGATTAAGATCCCTTTTAAACGCAGCTATTTAACAGATAAGTCACGAACAAGTTCCATATTTTTTCGGATAAACTTTACGCGGAGCCCAAAGTAACTTTTGATCCAACTTACATAATCCTTCAAAATACGTAAATTTTCATCCTTTCTTTCTGCTGTTACGCAGAAATATACTGTCGCCCAATATAAAGCTTTATATGAAATCGTCAATACCCGTTTATATCCACGGGTTTCCTCCGAAAGGTTTTGCCAATCCAAACGCATTCTTATGAAAGGCGTAATTGCTTTTAAGTCTAGCTTTTTCCGTAAGGGGATTTCCTTTATTTTCGTTAAGGCATACGCCGGGTATTCGGCTATCTTAGGGCCCTTTAATAGCGTTTTACGGCAGTAATTAGGTAAATGCTTTAGGGGTTCTGGCCCATAGTGGCCCATCTTTAAATGCCATAACACCCCCAACCCTAAGGCTTAAGCCTTTATTTAACCTGCTGCTTTACCTACCTTTTTGATTATAGGGAAAGCGGCCTTTATACAGCTTTTATTTTCGATTACACGCTGACCTTCCTTTTTTTTCAGGACGTACAGCTTTTTATAATCGTTTCGATACCTTATATTGTTATTAAGGGTGTCTTAATAATAACCCTCCTATTCGAAACGCTTATACGAAACGATATTATAATGGAAGCCCTGACAATAGGCCACTTCCTTTAACATTAGGCCTTTTTTTTTCTTATGTGAATTTTCTACATATATCGTAACATCCCCATATCTTAAAATCGCCACCTTAGTATTGCCTGTTAGGATTATATAACCTCTCGGTACTTTTACGAATCTCTTAAATCGGGTCAGGTCGTAAAACATATAGATAAAACTCCTAAAATCCAAGATAGCGTTGTTTTTCAGTGAATACATATCCAGCACGTTAAATGCTTTATGAAATATGCTATTTATAAAGCTTTTTAGGATTTTTTTATTCCATTCTTTAACCGTTATTGCCCTTAGGCCATTACAAATTCAAGGTTTCTAAAAGCCTTTTTTTTAATCGCTTCGACTTTTTTGCGGAATTTAGCGTTAAAGGCTATTTTTTTATTAAACTTTCGTTTGTTCCTTTCGAAGATTTTCCTGTCTGAGATGTTAATTACATATCTGCAGTTCCGTATATTATGTCCCTCGTTTCCATACGCTCGGCAGCCTTTCTTACCTTTTTTAAGGTTGCAATCCCTAGCTTGAAAGGTAGTTCTTGCCCATTTGCAAAATGGTTCTGAAAACGAAGTATTATTAGTAAGCTGATTGCTTTTTGCAGTAAAGCTTTTATTTCCGAAAGTTATAGCGTAAGTACTTTTTTTTACGGTTTTAGCCGGTAACTTTGGCTTTTTCTGCCGTAAGGATGTCTTTATTAACGTACGCGTTTCTTTACTGACGGTCCTGTAAGACAGCTTATTAACTTCATTTCTGGATACAGCTAGCCGTAATTAATCCGCGTATTACGATTTAAATGGCGCCATTACATTCGCGAAGTTATCTACTTACTGTAAGCCGATTAATTCAGAGATGTTATTTTTTACGGCATTTGTTATGGTTACATCCTATTCCTCAAGTTATTCGTGGAAGTCCTTTAAACTAACGTGTTTTTTTTTTAGGACTTTTTTGTATTTAGCTTTCGCGAATTTTACCGTTTCGTTTGCGTTCGCGCCGGCGTGTTGCTTAAGGTTGTTAATCCATTCGCGTATCGGTTCGCTAGCTTTTAAACAGGGCAAATACGACTTTCCGACGGAGCTGTATATCATCGATCTTACGGTAACGAGGCTTTTCTGTTGCGAATCGTAACGTTGCTTTTTGAATTGATGTATTTGAAGGAGATTCTTATATTTCGTTATTTCGTTTTCGTCGAGTTCAGCCGGTAAGTCTACGTACTCGTTGACGTCTCCGAGCGAAGGATAACTGGGCTCAGGAAATAGCGTTTCTTCCGATTCGGGATTAAATAACCTGACGATATTTTCGGGTGTACGACTGAGAAATTCTTCCTATTACGTATCCTATTCGCCTAACTCTTCGAGCTTTGCTTTCATGACTGATCCTGGGTTACTGCTCATCGTGATCCGTTTCAATTGACTGTTTGGCACCTAGTATGCTAACAGCAGAAGGGGTTTTTAGGGGCAAATAAGAGAAATCTAGAGAACCTCGCAATCCGGGCTTATAACTGTCAAACAGCCTGAGACTACGAAATATGAGTATCCTCGTTGTAATTTTATCCGTATCTTAATTATTGATGATAATAACAGCTAACTGTCTTCTTTTAGGTCTCAGGGAATTAATCCCTCATACAGATTAGCCGTCACCCCTGTAACCTCCACCCCTTAGCGCGACGTACGGCCCGATTCCTTCCGTCCTCAAGCCACTGTATCCGACAGTTCCCAAATGAGCAGAATGGGCGACATGCGTCCGGAAAACTGTGAACAGAATGGAGTGCGACTACGCCTTGCGTGCCTCTCCAGGCAGAATCCACTGAATCGATCGCTCGTTAGGACCATCAGATTGCAAGAACTAGGACTAATGTTCCACTTCATGATCTCTGTCGGATACAGTGGAGTGAGGTCGGAAGGAATCGGACCGTGGGTCGCGCTAATGGGTGGAGGACACAGGGGTAACTGCTAATCTGTATGAGGGATTAATTCCCTGAGACCCTGAAGAAGACAGTTAGCAGTGATCATCATCAATAATCAAGATACGGATGTTGTTGCAACGAGGATACTCAATTTGCGTGGTCTCAGGCTGTTTGACAATCTCCACCTGCGAAACTCTGGCACATGGGTCGGAAGACATCGAAGTATGGAGAAGAGCCGTTCCCGGAGAAGCCGTGAGACATGAATTCCTCATGGATGGATAGACTTCCCGCATTGTCCTCGCATCGTTTCACTTCCGAGACCCCAACTCACGGTGGAAATATACCGAACTTGCAGTTCAGTACCAGGACTCGGCATTGCGATGGTACAACGAAGCCCTCAAGTCGATCACTAGGAACAGCTATGAGACCTGACATCGCACACTGAAGCATTTGCAACCGAAGAAGTGGATTTATCTGGTTGACCTCCAAAAGGTCGTAGATAAGGGAGAGAGGGTAGTGACGCTTCCTGATCTGTATGAGCAAGTAACTGTAGCGAAGAGGAACGGGCTATCGGAGATGGCCGTGGGTTGTGCCATATGTATGGGCTGATATATATAAGGCTACGGGTAGGTCCGATTGTTTACTCGGATAAGGGGGGGTTCCCACGTACATATGACACAATAACAATTAATATCAATGGTTGCGGCCATTAAAAATATGTCTTAGCCCAGAAGCCAAAGTACGCCGTATGCTCTACCGCTTTCTTTCCCGGGGATTTGACCTCGATGTGTCAGCAAATGTGGTAATTTGTTGAAAGGGTTTTGTTGTGACCCTAGGCTTGCAGGAACAAAAATGTCTACTTAAGTATGTCAGCCAAGGAGAAACCCCTATCTAGCTAGTCTCAGACTACACCCAATCGGAACAGCACCCCAGACACAAGAATTGCAACACTTCTGCCCACACGACGTTAATTTACATGAAGCTGAGGTGGAATGGAGACTGGCCATCCCTTATCGGCTAGATATGCGCTGGCAAGTGCATGCTGCGATGCGAGTCGAGAGGGATGTGTTTCGTCGAGTGTCGTTGCTTCTATTTGGACCACTTGTTCGAATAGGTTAATGGCTTGTTTTACCTGCCCGTCGGCCAGGTATGCACTGGCAAGTACATGTTGCGATGCAAGTCGATTAGGATGGGTCTCGTCGAGTGTCGTTGCTCGTATATGGACCACTTGTTCGAATAGGTTAATGGCTTGTTTTATCTGCCCGTCGCCGAGGTATGCCCTGGCAAGTTCATGCTGCGATCCGAGTCGATCGGGATGGGTCTCGTCGAGTGTCGTTGCTTTTTTATGGACCACTTGTTCGAATAGGTCGATAGCTTGTTTTGTCTGCCCGTCGGCCAGGTATGCGCCGGTAAGTTCATTTTGCGATGTAAGTCGATGGGGATGGGTTTCGTCGAGTGTCGTTATTTGGATTTGGAGTATCTGTTTTAATAGTTGAATGGAGCGCTTTGGTTTCCCCTAGTTATAGGTATTTCTCGAGCTGATATCAAAAAGCTCCAGGAACTTCTCATTCGGTTTGTTAAGATTGATGCGTAGTTCGGTGAAAAAATGCTGAAGAAGCTTTTCCAGCTTTCGGTTATATCGTATATTATGCAGTAGCCAGGCAATTTGAATATAGATCTGGATTAAATGATGAGGCAACCTTTCCCTCGCATTTAAGTTTTATTGTAATATTGCTATTACGTGGAGTTTGATATGATCTCGATACGGCCGTTATTCGTGTTGACAATATCGGGAGAGCGTTATGATGCACTGGCCCTTTCGTAAGGACTCGTTTTTCTGGGTTTAATTCTGGCGGATGTTTATCCAGCTGTGCGCAAGTGAATGCATGGATACCATCTAGCGGCTTTTGATTTTGCTTTTTTTGACAAGAGCAAGTGATTCGAGCCGTTTGAGAACCCCGGACATGCGAAATGGGTCCCAGACATGATTATCGGATTCCAGGAATTCTGGGAGTTGGGATATATGCCAACTGGTTAGATGACTGATAGCTTCATTATCTTTAGGATTGTTTCGGGCCTTCTGCGCGCCATTCCACGCGTCTTATAGAAGGTTTAGAGGCACATTTTCGAAATGGAACTGGGACAGTATTTGAAGAAGACATAATACGTCTTGCGCGCTTTCCGACTTTAGGGTATCCAAAGTCTGCGCTAATGCTTCCAGGGTAGCGTAAACATTGCGGTATCTCAATTAAGCCTGCGTTAAGTTAAACTTGAGGAACTTTTCGCGTTACCTTTGGAATACGACAGGATAGTTGGATAAGGAGCACTTTCCCTGGGCGATATACGATCCAGCCTGTAATTAATATAGCAAGCGTATGCGAACTTAAGATATTAACGACTTTTTCGGCAGCCGAGTTTACCGTTTGCGGTTTTGGGGAAAGCTTTATTGGTTACAGGAGGAGGCGAATATAATCGCCTTTGTTAAGGGTGCCAAGTTTTTCGTAACCGACTGTCGCGTGTGTTTGATATTCCGGGTTCCGGGACGTTATTAGAACCGCGCCTTAAGTACCGGAGGGACAGTATTGGTGGTAGTCGACCTCTGGATCGTCGGCGTTGTCCAAGATGAAAAACCAGTGATATTTAGGGTCGATATTAGAAAGTAAGCGCCGGGTCTCGTTTATCTCTGTTCCTTTCGACTTTAACAAATTTGCGACAATGGAAAACCCTGCTTTAGCTAAAAAGTTGCTACTAACATCTACCTAAAATATATCCCAAAACCTGTAAGAAATTAACGAAAGCTTAAAATAAAATATAATCCGACTTACTTTTCGCGGAGTTTATCGGCTACCTTAAGGCAGACCTTACTTTTGCCCTGGCCGCCGAATCCGGTTAGGACGAATTTTTTTTGATCATAATAAGTAGATGGGATTATGGCCTTTTTGATTCCTTCTACAACGTCGCGTCGACCGGTAAACATGGGATTAACGGAACGAAAAATAAGCCAGTAAACATTATTTGCTAGATAGGGATTAAGTACACATTTTATTTAATATCAGGTTTGTTATTACATACATTCCATTTCTAATACACGGGCGATTTCCGCCGTGATGGTCCCTAAAACCAGTTTGCATACCGACGTATCAACCGAATTAAACTTGCAAATAAAACTGTAATCGGCATGCGTTACAACTTGCTTTTCGTATAATCTAAAGAAACCTAAAATCGCAAAATCCTTGTCCACTATTTAAAGCGGGGTTAAATTAAAGGGATTTAACGTTTTTGTTTAGGGCCGACATACGATACTGTAACGAACCTGTTATACATCCACCTAGAGGTATAAGCAGTATCCGAAATGGGGTCTTGATTTGCAGGTAATAATAGCACGATAAGTAATTTAGGGGTCTGTTCGTTAAAAAGATTTGCGGACTTTTTTTTAATTAAAGAATTGTGTCTTAATTAAAGGCTTAAATTAATAATTAAAAAGCGAAACTTTTCAGAGATTATTTATATAGGAAATGGCTTATTATATATTTATATTTATCTTGGTAAGTATGTCGTAGATTTATGTAATTTAAGTAATTTAATTAATTTATTAAATTACTTAAATTATTTTGTCTAAGCTAAGAATTTCCATCCGGAGTTTATCCGTAGCAGGTTTATGTTAAGCCTTTTAATTTTAGCCTTTTAAAATAGGAACCCCTGTTTTTGTAATATTATTTCCCTTTTTTAAGAATTTTTATTCCAAAGATAAGAACCGTAGGTCGTTACTTTTGTTTTTGTTGGAAAAAGTTGGAATTGTTTTAGTTAACTTTATTATGATAAGCCGTATTTAAAAAAAAAAAAAAAATCCCGATTAAATTAACGCGAAGCGCGCGATAATTGTGTAAACTTTATTGAAAAATTTTGTTTTAAAGTTGTTGTTTGTTTAAATTACATTCGTTTTAGGGAACGTGATTGTTTTTACGTAATTAACATTCCAAGTTGCGGCTGTTGTACTTGTCGTTAACGTTCGGTTTGTAACGTGTTGGATATAAACTTCCTAGCAAAAATTGGAAAGGAACGTAAGCGTTTGCAAAAAAAACAGCGCGAAGTAAAGGATAAGCTGATGGAGCTTTTTGGTCGGTTGAAATGTTTGTATTTGCAGTAGGACATTTTGTAAAAGAAAGCTTTTGCCGTTTTAAAAGAAGGGTATGAAATGGATTAATTAGAAAAACAGGAAAGAATAGAAGAAGAATAGCGACGTATGGAAATAAAACAAGTGCAGCTTATTTCTGAGATAAACGTTATGGCGGAGGCGTTTATTTCCTTTAACTGGAATGCCGTAGGGTTGGATTTAAACGGGGAACCGTTATCGCTTGTAATCTTAGTTGCGTTAAAGACGGTCGGTTAAGATTTTGGCGATGGAACTTATTAACCAGGTTTTTTACGTTCGTTAAGTAGTTAAGTGGTTTTTACGTGTTTTCTTTATATAAATAACCTTTTTATTTAACTAGGTACTGGATTTTGTTTTTGATTATTTTGGAATCCAGTATCTTTTCGATTTCGTATTTGTCGGTATTATTTTTTAATTTTAGGTTTTTTTCTAACGGAATATTTTTTGATGTTGGTTTAAGTAGGGAAATGTGAAAAATAAGGTGTATTTTCATTATTTTGAGTAATAACAGTCGGTAGTTAATTTTGGAAATAACTTCGTTAATTTTAAAAGGTCCGAATTTCTTAAAATTAAACTTATTACTGGACTTTTTCGTTTTGATTTGTGAGATATTTAAAGTTACGTTCGGCTTTTGCCGTAATAAGTAAATTTGTTTTTTTTAATAAGGTTAATTTTTTAATCTTTTTTTATTGTAATACTGGGCTATTCGTTATTAAAAAAATCGCAGTTCGGTTCGTAAACGGGTTTGTATTATTTTAATTTTTGTTACTATTATTTTTACTTGTAGTATAATCGTAATGATTATAAGGGCCTTGTTTAACGGTTATTTTTAATGTTAGATTTTTGTTTCGTATTTATATACCGCTATATAAGGGGATATGCCTATGTTTTCGTTAACGGAGGTGTTGTAAATTACCTAAATAAGTAATAGAAGCTTTATTTAATTATTTTGCTAATAGTTAACATAGTTTCGTAAATATTGTTTTAGTATTTAATTTAATCGTTCGGTTTGTTTATTTGTTTATAGGTGGTACGTTATGGAAAATTTAAGTTTAGCGCCGATTTGTTTAAAAAAGCTGGTGTTAAATTTGGAAATAAATAACTTGTTTTTATCGGAAACGATCTTTTTTAGTATTTCGTATTTATCGAAATAATGCCGTATAAAGGCGTAAGTTAATTATTTTGCCGTTATGTTTTTTTAAAAGATAAAAAGTATTTATACTTAGTAAGTTTATTAATTATTACCTAGATTCCGTTATAATTAATTTTAATAACTAGGTTTTTAAATAAAGAAAGGTTAATAATAAAATCTTAAGTTATGGTATTCTATACATTATTAAGAATATACGTTTGTTGTAGTAACCCGTAAGGTTTATGCTGTATTACTTTAATTTTGTTACAAATATTACAATTTTTAATAATTTGTTTAATTATTTAGCGTAGCTTTAGGAAGTTATATTTTTTTTGTAGCCGTTTGGTAATTTTGAAGATTCTTTAATATTTATATAATAAGTTTTCGTGGAATTCTTTTATAAATTTCTTTTGTTAATTTTTAGGGATATAAACTTTACCGTGGTATAATAGCTGGTTTTTTGGTTGTCCTTTTAATTGCCGGATTCTTTTTTTGTTTTACCGTATTATAAAAATTCCGGAATTATGTTAAAAGTTTAGGAGTTGGTTTTTTTAGTATCTTACATAATTGCATAATTCTATTTTGGTTGTATTGTAACATTTACATGTTTTTTTGGGAATTTTGGGATCGTAATTGCTTTTGTAATTAAAAATATCCGCCTAGATATTTTTTTTTGATATGATATATTTTAAAATTAAACCTTAACAGGAAAATTATCCAAGTTTTATATCGTTTGTTCAGTTTTGAGTTTTCATAAATCGAATAAAGTTTTTGTAATTTGAGTAAATATCAAATAGTTTTTTTATTCCATTAAGGAATAATTTTTATTTTTTCAGGGCATTAATAATCGTTAATAGTTTTTTATCGTAAATCGGATATTTAAGTTTTGTATTTCGAAATATTTTTAAGTAATAAACTATTAAGTACTATTTGTTATTATCTTTTAATTATTTTAGGACGGTACTTAAGGCGTAATCCGAAACATTTGTTTTTAAGCGTTTTTTGTTTGTTTGTATTAAGTAGTTTTATTATGAGTTTATTAGTAATTGTATCTTTTAATACTTGGAAGGTTTTTTTTGCTTTTTCTGGAAGTTCGAACTTTTTTTTTATATATTTTTTGGTAATAGGTTTTGTTAATGATTTAATTATATTTCCGTATCTTTTAATTAAGTTACGTACGTAACCCGTAAATCTTAAAATTTAACGGATATTTGTAACGGTTACTTTGTTAAAAATAGGCCAGTTTTTAATTGCTTTTATCTTGAAACGTTAAATTTAAATTTGGCTAGGGGTAAAAGTGTATTCCAAAAAGTTTAACTTTTATATATATTATACGTTTTTGGCTGGGTTAATTCGGATATTTGCTTTATTTAAAGTTTGAAATACTTAAGCGACGTGTTTTTTGTATTTTTTTAAAGTTTCGGAGTAATTGAGGATGTCGTCGAGGTAGACAAATATAAACTTATTTAGGAATTTTCGGAAAGTAGTTATGATTAGGCGTTGGAAATTAGCGGGAACGTTGGTAAGTTTTATGGGTATTACTTTGTATTCGTAAAGTCTGTGTATCGTTTTAAATGCCGTTTTTTATTTTTTTCTTTTAGTTATTTTGATACGATAATAACCGTTTCGAAAATTAAATACGGTAAATTATTTAACTTTACTGGCGTTTTTTTAGTGTATTTATAAGAGTTAGGGGATATTTATTTTTAATAGTGATATCGTTTAGTTATTTGTAATCGATTATTTTTTTGAAAACCAGGTTTCCATTTTCGTCAACTTTTTGTTTTCCATTTTGGATTTTTGGTACCATAAGGACAGGATATTTAATAGGAGAATTAAAGGGTTAAATGTATATTTTTAAAATTAAGCTGAATGTTTTTTTATAAAACTTTTAATTTATTAAGGTTTATATAGTAAATTTTATAAAGTTTAGGATAATATCCTGTCTTAATAGGTATTCGATAATTTTATTAACCGTAAAGGGGTAACTTATGGTTTTTTTTATTTTTGAACAGTTTTTTAAACCTTTTATATTTTTGAAGTACTGTAGCATTTTGATCTAGGATTTGTATTTCCTTAATAACATAGCAGATATTTTTTTGTAACTTTGTTTTATTTTTTTTTAAAAAACGTTCGTTTTTTTTAAATCGATATATAGGTTGCTGGAATAAAGCTAAGATATTCTTAAGATAATATTATGCTTTAAAATGTTAGCTATGTTAAGGATAATTTTTTTTAAATATTTTTGTATCTAGATTAAAAGCTTTTTTGTTTTTTTTAAAAACTTGTCCGTTTTCGTAAGTAAACAGGTTTTTATCGACGGTGCGTAGTTTGTAAAACTGTAACTTGTATTTTTAAGGAATCTGGTATTTTTTTATTATAACGGGGGAAATAAAGTTACTTTCCGCGTTTAAGTTAATTATAATTTTGAATATTTTGTTTTCATAATATATTAGAATTTTAATTTAATTTCTAAATCCTGTGTTAGCTTCGTATAAGGTTTTATATCTGTAAGTTTTTCGATACCTTAATATTGAAAGTTTTTGAAATTTTTTAATTGATAAGGTTGGCTATGTTAAAAACGTCTTTATTTACGGGCTTTCTTAACCGCGTATTTAGAACAATAATCGTCCATATATTTGAACCAAGTTCGTCTGCCGAATTTATATTGCGGTTTTTAGGTTGTATAAAATAGGGTCGGGCTTTTTTTTAGGTAAAGGATAATTTGGTTTGTTTTTAACTTTTTATGGATATATTGCTACCAAACCTTTATGTATTTTACATAATATCGGGAAGTAGTATATGTATCTTTAGGTAATAGCCTATTAACTTTGTTTGGATTTTGGATATAGGTAATAAGACCTGGGATATTTTAGCTATCGTGGAATCTTTATATATCTGCATTTTTCGTTAGATTTTATAGTTAATTCGTTATTTTATCCGGGTTAATAATTATTTCTTTTTTATTCGTAAGTAAGTTAACTATTTATAATTATAGCAAGCAAAAAAATTAAAAAGGTTATGTTCGTTCTTATGAGACCCTGTCATCACACACTGAAGCATATATGGCTGAAGAAGAAGATAAATTGTCAGGTTGACCTCCTAAAAGGTCCTAGCTAAATGGAGAGGGTAGCGAAGCCTCTTTAAATACACATAAGAACAGCTGCGGCTGAGAGAGAGCTGTACCAGAACGCATGAAGTAATCTCCACCAAGATTCAGCTGACGGACCTAGCCTTCAGCTGGGTCTGACAGTTCTTAAGTTGCATTTTAGTAACGTTAAATTTCCGATATATTGTATATTCAGGAAGCTTACAGAATTTAAGGGATAATTATTTGTAACTATTAAGGTCTGGTTATAACTAATTATTTTTATCGTATATTTTGTATTCCTGTACGTCGAAATAATAAATATATCCTAGCTTTATGGTTATCCTGGAAATTACTTGTTTTAGATAGTATTTGCAGGTTTTAACTATAAAGTCTCGGTAAATATGGCAATTTTCATAGTTTGGGTCGTAATTTTGGATTTTATTTGTCGTAGCGATAGTGAATTCTAGCTGGAAAAAGGCAGTATTAACTTTTTTTTCCTCCTTTTCGCCCTTATTGTCTAATTTGTATTTTGCTAGTCGTACTTTTTTTTGAAATTAGAGAATTCTTTTTTTTGGTACTTTGTTTAATTGGAAAGCAATATTCGCTTTTGTAATGGCCTTTTTTGCCGCAGTTAAAGCACTTTATATTGGATTTGTTTTTTTAGGATTACTTGAAACCGCGTTAGTTTTTTTCTGAGGTTTATCTTTTTTTTTTTAAATTCGGTCGTTTAAATTTTTGTCGTTTTTTTTCGATTAGGTCCTTTTTTTTCTAGGTACCTGTCAAAAATGCGTCTGTCGGCGATAATAACCTTATCTGTATATTCCTTAAAAAATCCTGTTTTGGGTATTATGTATAGCTTATTTTTAACTTAAAGCTTTAAGCTATTATAATATGGATAAAATAATGTATTTACGAGTAACTTCAAGATAGTTACGAGGCGGTTGAATTCGGTTATATATTTTGTTACTAACTTAACCTGTCGTAATAAATATAATTGCTTTACTGCGTATTATTTTTTGTCGGTATTTCCGAATATAGTTCGTATTCGATCCTTGAAATATTTGTAATTATTGAAAATATAATTGGTAGCGTCGGTTGAGTTTTTTAAGTAATTTTCCAGGTAATCTTTTAAAATAGGTTTAAACTATAAAAAGGGCTTATTAATAAGTAGTTAAAAAATAACTATTATTTTCTAATAATTTTCCGTTAAGGAACTTTGGTAAAATTTAAGATAAGTTCTGGCCTGAACCAGAAATTCCTTAATGTCCGTAATTCTATTATAAAGCTTAAAAATAATTAACTTGTATCCTTTAACGTCGGGCATTTCATAATATCTAAGGGGTAAAATGGTGGTTTTGCGGTATAGGTTAGTTTTTTTAATTTTCGCCGAAATGGTTTTTTTTTGTTTGGGAAAATCGCTGTCGTTTTTGCTTTTCCTTTTTTAAGGCCTGGATTTTTAATAGTAAGAAATCTATCTTTTTTTTTGTAGTAAGTTCCTTTTCCTTACCTTTTAGTTCTGGCTGGGTAATTTCTGGTTCCTTTTTTTCATAATTTTCTTTTTTTTCCGATGTTTCTTGGACCTTAATAATATCCTTAAAGGTCGGAGTTAGTTGCTGTTAAGGTTGGAGAAAAAAAGGTTTCTTTTTGCCCAGGTTGTAAATGGCATTATGTAATCGATTAACTGAAAAACTTTCTCGATAGGGGGTAAGTCGTTTAGTTTTATTTCCGATTTTTTACTGGTTTATAAAGGAAATCGAGTGTATTGTTTATTTGCTAAACGTTGTTTTGTAATATCGTTTTTATTAAATTCAGGAAAGTTTATACTTAATTAAACTTTAAATTATTCGTCGTTTATTAATTAAGGAATTATTAAAATATAACGAACCTGTTATATATTTACCTGGAAGTATAAGTAATATCCGAAATAAAGTTTTGATTTGCAAGTAATAATAATACGATAAGTAATTTAGGGATCTGTTCGTTAAAGAGATTTACGGACTTTTCTTTTAATTAAAAAATTGTGCCTTTAATTAAAGGCTTAAATTAATAGCTAAAAAGCGAAATTTTTCAGGAATTATTTATATAAGAAATGGCTTATTATATATCCATGTCCATCTTGGTAAGTGTGTTATGGATCTATATAATTTAGGTGATCTAATCAATCCATCAAATCACTTAAATCACTTTGCCTAGATCAAGAATTCCCATCCGGAGTTTATCCGTAGCAGGTTCACGCTAGGCCCTTTAATCCTGGCCTCTCAAGACAGGAACCCCTGTTCCTGTAACAGATACCCAGTTTGCCGTATAGTTGCCCCTCGAAAAAATTCACGATAAGGCATTGCTCGTAAAAATGCCGCAATTGCTTAAATCGCTTCGTTACGCTTTCGGTTTTTTTCTTCAGCGCGTTAAGGAGCTTGTTACTTGGTTTCTGTAAGTTAACTCGGACAATCCTGGCGGCGATATCGCCAATGTTAGCATATTTCCCGCCGCGGTAGGAAGTAGCAAAAAAGACAAGTAATCTGGTGGCCTCGACTATAGGTTTGTATATAAAGTCTAAAGTCGCTTCGACAAAAGCCTACGATCATTAACTTAAACCTAACTATGTTTGTTTATTTTCGTATTAGCTTATTAACCTTCTTAATTACCAAGCTGCCAAGGCTGTAACAGATAAATATAAAGGGTCTTTACGGCTCCTGTATTTTGTAAAAAAGATACGTCGTTCGGATAAAGCTGGAGGCTTGCCTGTCGCTCGAGATGGAGCCATTACAGGAGATTTTCGGCATGGTCGTCGACCTTGATAGCTGTGGCGTCTATGGCAGGACTGGAGTTGTAGGAGAACAGTAGTACGCGGACTGGTTTTGCTTACTCCAAAGTTTAAGGTAGCCATTACAGAATATATGTACTGCCGTTTAGTTAGTTATTTCTTATACGCATTTAAAGGGTACATACTACAGCTTTTTAATTTTATTAGGCATATTATCGGCTAGTAACGAATATTGCAAATTTCTTCGATAGGGCCGACCTTTAAGAACCTTTACGTAATTAAATAATTGTTAATGTGGCAGGTGGTAATAGTTATGTTAGACAAAATTAGGACAAATGACCTAAAACTCTCTAAGTTAACTTTCTGGGAGGCGAAGACGGCTATAACTTACGCATCCGCAATGTGCAAAGATTCACTAAATCCAGCCAAACCTCTTTTTTGCATCCTTGAGATCGCTTTGGCAGCAGCTACAATAACGATTATCCTTTGTAAGGCCCATAGTTCGGCTGCTTGTAAAAGTCAACTTATCGTCTCCGATATGCATATATAATCGTTTAGGTCTTTTTTAACAACTACCTCACCCATATAAAATGGTGGTGCAGTTTAATACGAGGTATCCTGATAAGGGTATAGAAAGCAAGTAAATGTAAGATAAGTTAATAAGGATAGTCGGTTAGGGTATAATAATCGAGCGTAAAGGAAGAAAATGAAGTAAAGATGGTTAAGAAGTAATCGGAATCGAGAAAGTGTAAACTTAATACTTATACCTTGATATCAGGAACTTATGTCTGGGTGGCCTCCCTTTCGAACCCTGGTGGCCTTTAGCAAGACTGCCTTGCAGAGCGCCTAGGATTCTGACGTTCGCTAACTTATCAAAGCCGACATAAAGGCCAGAATGTCCGATAAAGGTTGCCCATTAACCCCCTTTCGAAGAATACAGACCTATTAAACGCTGGAAAGGTGCCAACTCTGAGGTGCATGGAACTGTTACGGTTCGGGGCTACCGTGACAGCTCCAGTATATATGCAGCTGTAAGCACCAGAATGATTGCCACAATTGCGATCATTCCGCCAATCTTTTGCCCCTGGCGTAACGGTATGGTGCAGCCGTAACAGGAACTTGTTTTCGGATATACAAGGCCCAACAAAAGCTTACTATACCATGTTTAAGAGAAGCGGAGAACCGGCTGAGAATAATGGGTTTCAGATACTTACTAAACCGGAGCAAGGATCGTAAGAATCCTGCATATACTTAGCTTTGATAATTAACGCCAGGCTAAGGTAAAGCCCAGCGGTATGGTAATAATGCAATGGTATTAAGGCTTAGGCGGCTTTTATACGTTTAGCAAGTATGGTTAAGACTTAGTGAACGGCATTTAAACCAGCTGAGGATTAGGTCCCTATGCCACTATCTAAGGCACTGGCTTTCTTTCTAGATAATAAACGTCTAACTCTTTTCCTCGTTAGCCCGTTCTCTGTCGAATCAGGCCTTCAGGAGGCGACATAATCTCTTACGCCTTACTAACCTGATATATCTCGAACTATCCTTTGTTTAAAAGTTCGATAGGAGATTGGGACCGAAAACTGTGGCTCGCGAAAATAAGGCGTTTCGGGAAAATAGGCCCTAAGCATTAAATGAATAGGGTAATCATTACACGTTATCATTATACCCCATACCTAAATCCTACAGGACTTATTGGGACTTGGGTTTCCAACTCTAACGAGTATGCCTTGTTTAAAAAAGGATGGCAGAGCAGCCCTTACGATGGACCCCGAGGAACGGGCCAAAATCGTTTCGTGATATTTAGCATCTTTGCTCATTAGGTCCCGGAGATTGGCGCCCGTAAGGCATAACGGGCGGATCCCCGATGTTATTGGAACAGGCTTGATCCATTATCTGCGGAGGCTTGTTATTTCCCCTTGAAACATCGGCATATCCGACAGGGCTAAGATGAAGAATCGTAAGCACTATAAGCCAGGCTTAGACGGCCCAAACACAATGGCCACGTGCTTGATAACGTGGCCGTAGTTATAACTCTGGCCTCGAGCTTTTATGAATACGGCTGGATCTGACATATCAGGGTGCCTTTAAAAAGCTAGGCAGACTTTTAGTTAACGAACGACAAAGTCGCCACTGGCCTACCCGAGGTTTTATCTGTTATCCTAGGACATACTTGTTAGGACTAACAAGATACTGGTCTAACCGTTGTAGTTTGCCAAAGTTCGATCAACCGCTTAACTTTTCGATAAGGAAGGGAATATGGTTAAAGGAACTTTTCAAGCGCACCTTTTCAAACTTAAATATAATACGGTAATTTGATAGCTGATATTAATTGGTCCGAAAGGTACCGTTATAGGAATATGCTAAACCGAAATGGGAATAGTAGGCTTTCCCAACTTATGTTAATAAATATACCTTACAGGGTGAATATTAGCCGATCCGTGTTTAAATTTAACCATGCGGGCGCAATTTACCGTTTTGAAAACGGTATATAACCGTTTCTTTCTTAACGTTTCAGCCGTTTCCTTTTACTAATAGTCGATACTTTATTATAAGTCGTATTTATTATAAGTTAAAAAGAATTTATATAGTAATATTAGTACTTAATAACTTGTATTTTATCATATAAACTTAATTCTCCATAGACTTAACGTTTTATAAAGTAGCGGCCATAAAAACGATCTCATTTGACGATACCGTCAAAATTTTCATGGGGGGT
Organism: Monosporascus sp. 5C6A; assembly: GCA_004155035.1. Classification (NCBI taxonomy): domain Eukaryota; kingdom Fungi; phylum Ascomycota; class Sordariomycetes; order Xylariales; genus Monosporascus; species Monosporascus sp. 5C6A. The sequence continues at coordinate 49,416 of QJOB01000234.1, forward strand.
GAGGGTCACGTGAGGAAGCTTATTTTGTGGGTCGCGCGTGGCATGGAGGATGCCATTTTTGGATCCCAAAACCTCCAGTCTTGGAGGCTTCTATACCAAGTAGGCATCATTTATATGCAAAATCTGAGTCTGATTCGAGGCTTGCGGCGCGCAAGTTCAGCCGCACTCTCCAAAAGCTTGGTTACGAGCCCAAGCTCACCGGATACACGGTGCACAATATGACGGCCAAATGCGACGTCCGGTTCCCCATCCGCTTGGAGTGTCTCGTGTCCCATCATCCTAGCTTTAGCTCCTACGAGCCTGGTATGCATTGCCTCGCTACCGCTCCCTTGGGATTGGCAATGAAACCACGTTAACCTACTTCCAGAGCTTTTCCCCGGCTTGATCTACAAGCTTATCAGACCCAAGATCGTCATACTCATGTTTATCAGCGGTTCGTGAGAGCCCTTTATGAATCCCGCTCTTAAGGGGCTAACGGCCGGCAGGCAAAGTAGTCTTGACCGGAGCCAAGCGTCGACAGGATATCGATCAAGGCTGGGATATGATCGCCCCGATCATCCAAGGTAAGCGCGACAGCGTATCTTGACATCTGTATTCTCTTTCCTAATCATGTTAGGATTCCGAAACGTCTCGTTAGTCAGCTCCGAGAACAACGAGACGTAACTCAAATAGTACGCTGTCTGTAGTACCTTCTCAGCTAGTTACGCCAATTCATGATGCGGCAACCGGCACATGGCCTCTGAGGCCACGATCATGAGCGACGACAGCGTTCTAGGCCGTAAAGGCGGGAACTTTACGCATACGATGCCGCCCCTATGAAGTTGAGATACTCAATTTATTTGCCAATCCCATGCTATCCTCGCGAATTGGATACCTGGTATTCGTAGCTATACTAAAAGATTTTTTTTTCTTGATATCTCGCAGTCCTCTACTCCGGAAATAAACGGCCGACCATACACTCTCGTCCTATCCCATGCGCTGGGCATGGTGAAAATGTCATCAACAGGAAAACATAAGGACTCCACAGTGGGTGGACCTCAGGGCAGACACGGGGAATTTTCTGTTCTTGCAGTGCTCGGCAATGGCGAGAACCTCATCGAAATCTAGTAACACGGCAACTCTAACTGGACGTCAACGGCCTCGGTTGGACGCCCAAACCGCTAATAGCTCGTTAGGTATCTGAAACCCCAGGGGTCGCCCTTATTCTTCGATGTCTAATTGCCCTGAAATAGTAAACTTGCTGGGGCCAATTTCTCTAACTGACACAGAGGACTAGAGACTCGGCTGGGCGCATCATCGGCAGGTATGTGGCAATGCTCAGGATTTAGAACATCCTCGGTACTTGAGGATACGAACGACATCAGACAAATGATCAAATTCATCCGAAGTAGCTCTTAAGAATAATCCCAATTAGATGAGCCGGCTGAGGGTCGATGACCAGAACCGCCCCTGCTTAGCCGAGCCACTTGTGACCACCTATCCTTAGTACTAACCTGGGCAGTTGGTAGTTAGAGAAGAGTATGCGGAATTATGGTACCTCATTCAGAGCGTTGAATATGAAGTCCTGGTTTCCGGCTGCCGTATGTAAGACTGCGTTTCCATGTATAGCCGTGCCGCGCGAGAATAAAGCTATTGGCTCTATGGTTGATTCTGAGGGCTCTTGCAACCATCGTGGTGTAATCCGGTGATCATGGCACCATACGGCGATATCACGCAAAGATCCATCGGATGTAATGGCTCTGCTCTGCTCAATTCTTCTTTCGTATCGACTCCAATCTTTCGACTCGTACTGGTAACCACGATAGACTGTTGGTGCCTTTGGAGGTAAGTTGAAAACTCCTCAGTTGTATATTCTTCTTGCTAATCTGGACAGCGATAGAACCAGGTCTAGGACTGCTGTCACACTTACTAGGCAGCCGATGCGCAACTCTAAAAGATATATTGATACCTAGGAAGCTCGGAAGCGGTGATCTTATTAGGTGTTGGTTGATCTGCTGATATAGGGCTACGGAAAGGATTAACGTTGTTCCGAATGTCCCTGGCCCCTAGAGCTTTAAAGGGCCCCTTTTCTGCGGCAATTGCAAAGTTTTGGTTCATTTCCATATTCGAAAATCCGTAACCGACATGGCAACCGATTATTAATTGTTGGCTTATCACTTGCGTCCAGGCCCAAATTGGAAATAACGGCACTTCCCTTTATACCCTATGTCACGAGGGCTTATACTTCAGCTGACAAGCGGGAAATCTCACCGCTCTGTAGTTCGGCTCGTTCTATGAGTTCAGAAGAGGGCAGAAACGCTTCACCCAATAGAATTGCTGCCTCAACGTCGCAGACTCCAACCGCAAATTGGTTTATTAAGGCTAACACACTGGACATAGCTAGGGTGTGCAATGGGTACCCACGGATACCCACCGACCCACCCACAGCCGTAGGTGGGTATCCGTAAGTAGGCTTGGCATTTTCAAAAATTACATACCCACGGGTACCCAAAATTAAACCACCTACGGGTACCTACGGGTAAAAATTTAAATACCCTTAAAACATAGCGAATAAAGAATATTTTTTATTCCGAAAGCAAATTTATTAATAAGGCGTATTAATTTATATACTTTTGGCTTATATGTAATATAATACGTTTTTGCGTATTAATTTGCGTATTAATTTATCGTATTAATTTGTAATTTAACCTTAAATTATTATGCCCGCAAAAATTTAAACGGCGTATTAATTTTTGTATTAATCATTTTCGTTGTTACGTTACGGCGGTAATAGCAAAACTAAATCCGAAATATCGTTATTATTTTTTAACGTAATTTGTTTATAAAAAACGTTAAGATTTTTATTAAAAAACTGTTATTTTTTAATAATATCCGTTTTAAGTTATTAACGGGCTTTAATTTATTAATAGATTTTAACTTATTAACGGATTTTAACTTCTTAACGGTAACGTTAAAATTTGCTTTGTTAATTTTTGTAATATAACTTATTTTATTATTTACGGGTTTTTTTTACTTATTTTTTAACTGTAACTTTTCGTTATGCTTTAATGTTTTTTTTAACGTTTATATTAAGTTCGTTTTAAAAAATATATACTTATCGAAATTAACGTAATTAACCGGATTCATATTTTCGATTACGTAATAAATTAACTTTATGTTTTTTTATATTAAAGTAATTTGTTTGTTTTGAATATAATATAAATTAACAGTTATAAGCGATTAATACGTTAATTAATACGTAAATCGAAAAAGTTAATATATTAATAAATAACGTTATTAATATTAACTTTATAACTTTTTAAAACGTATTTATCATTAATTATTAAAAACGTAAATTTATTCCGCCTATATCTTAAGTAATTTCGCGTATAACACGGTAAAACGGTACCTTAAAAATAAATAATCCGGTTTTTTTTTAATGATATCTAATTTTTCGAAATGTAACGGCTAAAAAAAATTAATAAATATTAAATAATAAAACATAAAATAAACATAAAGTACTTATTACCGGGCCTTTATTTTCTGGGCTTTTTAATTTAATTCATTATATTTACGAAATTTTTCTTTTTAATTACGGTTTTGTTTTTACCTTTACTTTTAATTAAGTTTTTAGTTTTATTTTTACTTTTAACTAAAAATTTACTTTTAACGCTTTTAATAATCGAAATTACGCGCGGTTTTAAAATTAAATTAATATATCAATTAATACGGCAATTAGTACGTAAATTAATATAAATATGCACTTACGAATTTTCATATGCGCCATAACTAAAAAACGATTTATCGCATTTAAAAAGTAATATCGAAATTAAAATTAATTAATTAAAATTAATTAATAAGGTATAATTACGACAAAATGCGACAAAAAAAATTTGTTATATGTTATATATAATAATTAATTACAATAAAGTTTTTTTAAGTAACTTAATAAACCTATATTTTTAAAAAAATATTATTAATACTAAAAAAATTTATTAATATATTTACGAATATAACGGAAATTACAATATAAATTAATATTAAAAATAGCCGTATTTAAAATATATAAACAATTAATTAAAAAATTTAAATACTTACATATATATAAAAAATCGTAAGATAAAATAATATTAATAATTAATTAATTATATTATTAAAAACGTATAAATTAATTCGTAATACGCTTACTTCTTGTCGGTACACTTTTCCGAACGGCTTATAATAACTTTTTAAAATTATTATAAGCTTTTTTTTTACGTTTTCTTACCGGTTTAAATATTATAACGGTTTTAGCCTTCGTTTACTTTCTGGCGCTTACGTTAGTTAAAAGTAACATTAAGTCGAATTTTTATTTTACGGTAATCTTATTATAAAGCTACTTTTTCGATAAAAAACTTATCGTATTCGGAACTATTCCGTAATTAACCCGTAATATAACGGTTTAAAAAACGGGTTAAGAATTGTTATTGATTTCGCCGATAATACCGGAAATAAGGTAAGTAACGTACAAGCCTTATTTTTCTAAAAATTTCGTATAAAAAACTTTCTGAATTTCTTTTTTTCGACGTTCCGTAGCTTACATAAGTCGATTATTTTCCGTAAAGTTATATTAAATATTAAGTTTTGGATTGTTTAGCTTATTTCGTAAATAGGTTACGATAAAAAGATTAACCCGGAATATAAAATACGATATTTCGAAACGGTTATACGATAAAATTAACTTAATTTAAAATTACGTTCGTTTTATTAAAACCGTAACAATTTAAATATAAAGGTAGTTACGAGTAAATACGGTTAATTTAAGGAATAACTTTTTAATTTTCCGTTAAAATAAAAAAATAATTTGGTTAAGGGATAAGTTTACGTACCTATTAATTAACGTATTAATTTATATATCGAAAGTTATTTTTAATTTACGCATTTTTAAAAAATGATTAACGATTTTTTCCTAAAGTTAAGGCTAAGTCCTATCGGAAATTGATATACTTAAAAAGCTGCCTTACATTTAATAAAGAATAAATACGGGTATAAGAAATAAAGAAAAATTAATATATAAATATATACCTTTTGGGAAGTTCTGATATTTTCGATAATAATTTCCGAAAAACTTCGATTAGTATATTATTTATTAAGTAACTTCGTTACGTTATGAAAGTAATTATTTGTAAATAATTAATTTAAAATTCTTTTTTACTTATCGAAATAAAAATTTATTTTCGAATCTAATAAAGGATATAAAAATATTATAAAAATAAAATAATATTTGTTTTTTAAACCTTTTTTCGATATAACGTTCGTAAAAATCTGAATATTTTTAAACGTTTTGACGTAATCCTTTAAGATAAAGTTAAAAAGTATTAATAAAAGTTTAATTATTTAAATAAGTTACGTATTTGTTAAAATATTTCTTTATAGTTTTAAACCTTATAAAAATATGGCTATAATTCGTCGTTTTCGAAAAACCAAATAAATTAATTAATAAAATGAACGGCTTGCAAATATCGATTAAATAATCGATAATATCCCAGGTAATTTCCGACATTTCGAAACCATGCATATTTTCGCGGCGTATATATTTCTTAATTACGGGCCTTAATCGACGAACCGGGATAAATATATATATTATGGAATTTTAACGAATTTTTACGTTTCGAATAATTTGCAATAATAATTAAATATTTAATAAACCCCTTTTTTTAAAACTGGTTTATACGTATTTAAAATGCTATTAACGCTTTATATTGAAATTAATGTAGATCGTAAATTATTTAACTTAAAACGGGCTATTAAAAAATAATTAATATGAAAATTAATACGGGAATTAATACGATATTTACGGCTTACAAAATGAATAAAAAATAAGGTTAAATATACCTTTTCCATTACCTAATCGGCCATATCGAACTTAATCTACTTAATTTAAGCTTTTCTTTATCGTTTTTCTTTATCTTTAAACCTACTTAATTTTTTTGTTTCTGTTCCTTTTGTAACTTTTAACTACGTAAAAAAGCGCTTATAAATATTCTGCAAAAACTACGAAAAACAATAAAAATAATCCGCCCCGTTTATCTATACCCGTACTTATTTATCCTTCTTTATGCAATTTTTAAAATGCTTAATGCCGAAATTCGTTCCGTTATCTGCTATAATTACTTAAACTTTAATATAAAGCCCGTATTTTTTTAACGTAACGTATAGCTTTTAAATATTTAACTCCCTTTTTTTTATTTTTACATAAATTAATATTAATAAAACGTTTTTAAGCACCCAGTTTTTATCGATATAATAAACATATACGCTTTAAAAAACGAATGCTAAACCAGAAAAAATCCAAATATCGGTAATTACCGAAACGTAAAATTCGAAAAGAATATCTTTTAATTCCAGACGTATAATCTTTTCCGCATATTTCTTGTACTTATCTTTAAGCACCCAGTACTTTAAAAACTAATACGTAAAATATATATACCGTACCTAATTAACGAATTACAAATTTTCGACAAAATGAAAAAATATATATATGTTAGCTTATATTTTAACTATAAAACGGTTATCTTCGGACAAAACGCCGACCGTATAAAACAAATATTATCAAAAAAACATAATTAATACGAAGATTAATATAAGCATTAATACGAAAATTAATATGGATAATTAATGCGTTAATTAATAAGGATAATTAATACGTATTAAGCACAAAAAAGAAAATTCGACTTATAATAAGATTTGTAACGGTTTATATTTTTTTATTCCGAGTTTTTCTGCTTTTTTCGCATAATTTACTATTTATATAATTTTTTAATATAATAATATTATTATTATTTTTGCTTAATTTCGGATATATCCGTATTTTATAACAAACTGTACAAATTACTATTAATTAACCCGTTTCTAAAGTTGCACCTTATAACCAGCTTTTCTAATATAAAGATTTTCGATTAAAAATAAAGATTTTATTAAAAAATATCCCGTTTACCTCGTTATCGAAAATTATTCGTTTTTGGAACTATTATTACCGTATAAACCATGCTTTAAACTTTTTGCTGCTTACCGTCTTATAAATATAACATACTGGAATACCAAATTGTTAAAACGGTATATCGTTTTTACCTTATCGATTGTTATTATAAACCTTTATATTTACCTTTTATTTAATTAAAACCTTAACTTATTTATTACTCGACCCGTAATCCGATTCGTCGAAATCCTCTTTATTTCCCGGATTAAATTCGTATTTTTCTTTTTTTAATTCGTTATTATTTATTTCGTAAGGTTTTTTTTCCTGGATGCGATCTTTTTCGAACTTATTAATAACCGCTTTAGGGATTTCGTCGTCGGGGATTTCGTTTTCGCTTTCGTTTTCGTTTTCGCTTTCGTTTTCGTTATATATAATATTATTTACTAACCGTAACCGGCTTTCCATTTCGAAAGATTTATTTTTAATAAAGCCTGCTTTATAATCTTTATTATCGGTAATACCAAACTTAAAAAAATTATCATAATAAAGTAACGGCGCCATATTAAAATTTTAATTTTATATAACTTTTTAATATTATTTTATAAATTAAAAAGTTAAAGTATTAAAAAAATATTTAAACATATATAATTAATACGTTAAAACTTTTAAATTAAAACAGGCGGTTAACTAAAAGTAAAAAATTTATATAAAAGTAAAAAAGTACGTTAGGTAATATAAAGAAACATTTATAAACAAAATTATATATAACCCGGTTTATATTAATAACGCTTATTTTTTTCCGGATTTTCGGGCTAGGTTTTTTTTAAACTTTTCTTTATTTTACCCTTTAACTTTTTTTTGCTTTTTTTTGAAACTTATATAACGTACGACACAAGTAAGTCGGTTACATAAGTAAGTCGGTCACTTTTTGGCATCTCGTAACAACCAATCCAAATAACTTAACCACAACCGATCCAATTGATTTATTCGACGGTATTCTTTTTCGCTAACTATATCTACAACTTTTGGACAAGTACACGTATTATATTAAAGCTTGTTACGGATATATATTGCTATTCCTTCCTGTTAACCCGTATGTAACAACCACTTTTAATAATTATTAATAATATTTCTTTTATTACCACCTTTTTGCTGACCGAAAAAAACGTTTTTATCCCGTATAATAAATATTCTTTTTTATTAGAAACGTTTATTTTAACTATTTAAATACGTAAAGTCGAATTGTTATTCCAACAAGTCCTGCAATACCGCGACACGCCCTTCCGACGCGCCCTAGAACGTACCCCATAACAAGCCCTACAGCCTTGCCTCGCAGCCTTTTAACGCGTCTTCCAATAAGCCTAATAACCTTCCATTTTGCGAATATTTTCCACGTATTAAAGCCGCACAAAAAACGCCTGCGTATACGGGTCGGGAATTTGGTCGGTAATCGTAATTTTATCGGTCGGCTTTAATTTTTACGGATTAAGGGTGATATTAACTTAAACGCGTTAAAAGGTAATCGGTCGCATACGGGTTGGCAGGAAGGAATGGCAATATACATCCGTAACAAGCCTTGATATAATACGTGCACTTGTTTAAAAGCTGTAAATATAGTTAGCGAAAAAGAATACCGTCGAATGAATCAATTAGATCGGTTGTGGTTGAGTTATTTGGATTGGTTGTTGCAAGGTGCCAAAAAATGACCGACTTACTTATGTGACCGACTTACTTGTGTCGTACGTTAACCGAAATATTTTCCCTTATATATAATAAAATTATACAGTGGGGGTGCAAAAGTCTCGGTAGATGTCGTTTTTCCATACAAACTCATACATTTCCAGCTTAAATATCTTTATAACTTTATAAGATAATAATAATATAAAAGCTGTACTTTTATGAACATTTACGTAATATATACTTTGGCTTATTTAGTTTTTAAATAAACTACGCTAACCTAATTCAGTAATATTTCAAACGTAAGGTAAAAATTAAAAATATTTAAAAACTTATATAACTTACGTAATATAATATATAATTTAAGTTTATAACCTGTTTTCGAAATACGACGTTGGAAGTAAGATTTATCATATTTTTCTTATTTTGTATATATACGCTAAAGCGATTATTTTTAATACTTAAAAACTAGGCAAAATCGACACAATATTTAACCTTATATAACTACACAAATATATCGCCGGTTGGTTATCGTTTTAAATATGTTAAAAGGAGTGAACATCTTTATATAAAGCTAATTTTATAAAATTTATTTTGTTTAAAAATTATGAAATTATTTCATTTTGAATTATTTTAAAATAAAATTTGAAACTTTTCATCGTTTGATTAATATTGCTTACATAATATGCAATTAAAGGATACTTTTACTTATAAAAATATAATTATATTTAAAGATGATTAAAGATTTTAATATTTAAGTTATCATTAAATCCAAAGAAAAACCGTGAAGATATTTATAATCAAAGGTAAAAGGTGCTTGTAGAAAGCATGCGATTTGGAGACTAAACCGAGACTTTTGCACCCCGACTGTACCTCTATTACGTTACTTATTAGGCAATACGGCACAATTAACTTATTTTATTAGTTAATCCGGTACTTCCAATATTAATTTTAATAATTTAAAGTTAAATTTTTCAAATAATGAAACTTTTACCGCGGAAATTTAAATAACGAAAATTATAATTTAAGTAACGAAAATTATTGCTAAAAAATATTTTATGTAATATATAAATACCGGCATAAAACTATTCCGGCAGCAATTACGGACCGTTTCTGCAATTAAATAGAAAGTTGCTAAGTAAAAACGAAAACGAATCTTTAAATAAAATATATGAAATTATTAATCGCAAAAAGTAAAAGTTAAAACGTAAACTTAAACCCGGTAATACCGCTTTAAACTTAATAGTAAATTACAAGTTAATACGTTAATTAATATATTAATTAATACGAAATTAATATTAAGAAAAGGATTATAATGTTACGAAAAATTAAAAGGTTTTAAAAATTATACAGTTTATTAATACTTAAGTCCCGATTTCAACTTATAATACGGAAGATTTTACATAATACGCAACCGGATAAAAGTTTTAAAATTTAACGGTGCGTATTAAAGGTATTATAGGAAACGGCGGAAAATAAATTAATAACATTATTTACCAATAATAACTTAGCTATAATTTATGCAAAAAAAACTATTATTTACCCGAATATTTTTTAACTTATTAAGGATAGTTACAAATAAATAAGTTTAAGTTTTTTCCTTAATACTTTTAAAAAATTACCCGAAATTTAGCCGATTTTTTTATTTAGTAAATTATACATATACCTACTTATAAGTTATTTGCAACTTTTTACCAAATACCGAATTTTCTTTTTGAAATATTTTCATTAAATTATAAAGTATTTTTTTGGTTTTTTAATCGCGTTAATTGCGCGATAGTAACTTTATTTCTAACAATTAATTTTAGCTTATTCCTTAACTATTTCGGTTTTTTTTTTCGTAATATAATAATGTACTAATTTCTTTTTTACGTATTTATTATCGTATTAATTATATTATAACGATTTTGATATTAATAATTAATTTAAAGCAAATTCGACAGTAATAAAGTTATTTTTTTACGCCTTACGTATTTAATAAAAATATATATACCCGTATTTCCAATTTAACGCGTACTAATCTATGTATTAATTTATGTTTTATCATTATTTTTAATATTATATCGTTTACCGGAAAAACGGACGGTAAACGTTTTCGTAAGCGTCGTAAACTTAACGATACGCTTTTAAGTAACAAAAATATTACGAAAACGCGATAACGAAATAAAAATGTTTTTCGCAAAAATCCGAATAAAAAAGCCGTAAAAATGTTTAATAAATATTACAAACCAAGATTCGCCGAAACAAAACGGTTTAGAATAAAAACTACCCGGAACCGGACCTTATGGTTTAAAATAAAACTTACCGTAATATTACCGAAGCCGTTAATAATTTGTTATATATTCTGCTTATTTATATTTTTGTTACGTATTAATTTCCGTATTAATTCCCGTATTAATCGTTTTTAACCGCTTACAAAATAAATACCCGGAATAACTAACCGTCCAGTATAATATTAATCTTAAATTACGTTTTAAGGTAATTAAAGTAATTACGGACGATTCGGACTAGTTATTGTATAAATTTCTTAGTTTAAATAATAATCTTTTTTAAGCATCCGTAAACGAAAAATGGAAATTTATTCCAGAAAACGAATTATTAAAAAACGAACAAATCGTCTTATTATAATAAAATAACGTAATACGCCGTTATACCTATTTCCCGAAGTTCGAAAACAAATTAACGTTAATAATTAATAATACGGCATATATTATGGCGGAAAATTTTCCCAAACCATTAATATTTATGTCGGAAAAATTCGATATTATGTTATTTCAAATTAAAAGAGTAAGTTTTTTTTTAATTTCTTAATTTTTTTTAATTTTGTTTTATTTTATCTTTTTTATGTTTTATGTTAAACTAATAATTTTTAAATTATTTAGCCGTAAGTTTCAACTTAACTTATATTTCAATTTATTTTCTTTACATATTAACTATTTTGCCTATATAGTTATTAATATAATTTTTAAATATATTAAGCGGAAAACGTTTTCATTAAAGTATAAAAATTATAAAGTTTTCGTTAAGAAATAATAAATAGTAAGTTAACGGATTAATACGTAAATTAATACGTATATTCGTTATTTAACTTTATGTTTTGTTTTTTAATATTAATTTTATTACGTTTATATTTATTAAATTAAGTTTTTTTAAAAGTTTTTGTAAATTTTATATTATAAAACCAAAGAAAGTTTTTATAAATTACGTAATAATAACTTGATACCCGAAATTAAGTTAAGCATTTTTAATTTTATCCGTAATAAAAGATTTGAAAAAACTTAAGTTATCTTTATTTTTTAATATTTTTATTATTTTAATAATATTGGTTTTTAAATAAGGAATAACGAAAAGGAACTTTTGGTTAATTTAATTAAATTTTAATTTTCCGATATTCGAACTTAATTAAAGTTATTTTTACGGGTTGCTAACAAATTTAAATTACGCCTTAAGTTTTACAAATTCCGGTAAGTTAAGTTATATATTTCCTTACGTATTAATTTTCGTATTAATTTTCTGTTTTTTTTTTAATTTTGAAAATAAACTTCGCCGGTTTACCTATTTTTTTAAAGGCGCTTTTTACTTTTATCTTACGGTTACGGGTATGTTAAAGGAAATAATTTCTTTCGATTACTATAATTGTAATATTCATAAGTTTTGGTCGTTTTATTTTCCCGGCCCGGTTTAGCTTTGGGATAAGCCGGTAACGTAATAATTCGAAAAAGCCGTTTTTTATTCGGTTTTAAAACGAAAAATAAAATTAATAATAATATTAATATACATCTTAAAAGTTTATTTTATCGTTTTTAAAACTTTTATAAATAACTTTTTATTTAACGTATTTTCGCTTGGCTTATTAAAAATAATGGATTAAATTAATACTAAATTATAATCGTCGTTAAGTTTTTGCAAACATAATGATTTGACGTTAAATTATAAATTAATACGGTAAATTAATATGCAGATTAATACGTAAAAACGTATTATATAATATGTAAATTAAAATTATATAGGTTTTTTAATTATTATAAGGTTTAATTTATATTGCATTTTTATAATATATACTTAAGTTTCGAATAGGTACCCGTAGGTAATTATCTATTTCGCACTTTAGATACTTACGAGTGGTTAGTCCGTAGGTATTTTCATTTTACCTACGCACCCTTGTTAACTACCTACGTTAATTTTTACCCACCTACGGGTACCCGTGGGTGGAAATTTTAGCGTGGGTGGGTGGGTAGTGCAAGCCCTAGACATAGCATTTAACATCACCTCAGCGGTCTTCCCCAGGAGGGAGATCGCTCGGTCAGGTCGTGACGATCTCTGCCAAATATATTACCTCAATTGCTGGTTCGAATCTTAGTCTCGCCGTCTTCCAGTGCATTCTCAGAGAATATTCCCCTACGTCGCGCCAGGCTAGAGTTAGGTAGGGGTTGACGTTTGCCCTCGACTTACGTTACCCATCTATTCACTGTCGACCCCCCTGAGGGCCATACGTCCAGCTTTAATCCCTACGCACATAACAAAGACCCTCAGTTGTTTGTTTAATCTAAATACTATTTCGGATTACGCACCATACACTGGAACTGACGTAGTGCCTCGCAGGGTGTTACTATGTGTTGGTTAAAGGAATAACCACGTGCAGTTTTGCTAAGCCATGCACGGCCTCACCTAAAGCGGATTGTCTGCTTGACTGGGTAACTCCTCTAGAAGAGCCTCCCCCAGGGTTGAAGGAATAGACAACTCCCATCGAACAGCTTCAAGGCTAGACACATATCTGCACATAGAAGACTTCTTTACGCAACACCACTCTCAACCGCAATGCGCTTCAACGTGATTTCCACGATCACCATCCTGGCCGCTGTCGCGGTCGCAGCCCGCTCAGGCGGTTCGCGCAAGCAGAAACGCACCGACGGCGTCAGTAGCCCACCTTCACAATGTGGTGTTAATACAAAGAGCAGACCGCTAATACGGGTTGTGTCTGTAGAACTGCAACGGCACATCCTGCCGAGTCGGGTTCGAGAACTACGAACGCAACCTGGGATCGGTCAGTCCGCGAAAGTTTCCCTTCCCTCTTCTCGCCTTATTCCGGGCTAAAAACTGACTGACAATTCTCCCAACAACAGTGCGTCGGCGAGGGTGGCGGTGACGGAACGGTCTGCACGGTCCTCGATCTTCAGGACGGTACCAAAAGGACCTACTGCCCTGTTGGATGGCCAGACAAAGGGCTCTGCTAAAGAACTGGTCAACGGTTTCTTAGTTGATTTGGATGGCTGATAGCAGTGGGGAGAGTGGGGAGAGTGGGCACCCGTTTTGAAAGGCTTCTCATGAACGGGGTTCGGTGAGAAGGATGGTTTGTATGAGACACTACAGCAGGATTCCCTCTGCGCCCTTCGTTGTATAGTACGTCCTATGGAATATGACAAAGAAGCTTCCTAGCAGATCCTCACGCGGTAGTTGAGCGGTATTGTGTCTTAATATGACCCTCTTTACCTAGGAATGCTACGTATCCGAAGAACTTCATGTCTATTGCCAGTTGTTCGCATTGTTAATCCCCGGACTTAGATTGGTTGCGGGCTCCGAAATCTGCTACTCCGCTACCTGTCTTGATTTCAGCAGATTTCAATGCCGATACGAGAATGTTCTCGATGCGGTGTTCATAGAACCATAACCAAAACGGATGCTGTCATGAATAGCAGTGGAGTGTCCACTTTTGGCGATCCCTAAGATCAGCCGGAGTGTCGAATTGTCCCTGCAACGGCTACAAGTGGGATGGGCGTGCCACCTGTGAAACTTTAGATCTGCATGAGTCGAGAATCGACAAGGGCAGATCTCGCAGTTGCACGGCCACTCGTTTAAACCCTTTCGCGATGGCTGGAAACAGTATCATGGGCGACCTAATGCGAATGTCGTCCTGATGCGCTCGGGAAACTCGGTAGTCGATGCAACTTGTTGCGGTTGCCGAATGGAGAGTAAGGTAGAGGGTGTGGAGTTAGGAACTGATTGCTTGCAAGGTCGTCAAGAGACGAAAAGGTACATTGGCCTTGTGGGGTGGATCGCAAGATATGAAAAGCGCCTGTAAAGTCAAAGACTTCAAATATCAGGAGATACCAATGCATCTACCTACCCAGTAGGCTGTTGCGATCGAGGTGTGCATAAATAGCAGCCTGGGAACAGTAGACAGGGCGCCAGTCTGCTTGCCACATTACAACAGCATGTTTGTCATTTAAAGGGCGTAAATTTCACCTCTATTTCGCATTCATCTGCATCCGAATATGACAAGAAACTACAGCTCTAGATCCAGGGGTAGTGGGTTATCCTGAATACGCAGTACACAGACGAAAGCGCCTACTTGCACTCTATCCTCACGTCCATTCACATTTGATGACGCAGCGCGTCAAAGAAGAAGCCATCACTTATCAGGTCCTATTCAGATTCATCTGGCTAACTGTCCATTAGGTAGGCTATTCTCCCATATGTCTTTCCCCTCAGGGCATTGAAGCCATGCTCTAGTTCTAGTGTCTTCGTGCAACGATCTCAAACCGTATCAGTACGACTGTCTGTAGTAGTGGTCGCAACGGGGGAAGAGCCTTCGGGAAGTATCGACAGTTCTCCGGCCACCAGATCATGCCGTCTTTGGGACATGTTCGCCTTTTCTGATCCTCTCGCAGAGGCTCTTCAGGACTTCGGCCCCTTTACGGTAATCGGCCTCTTCCATATAAATCATGCCGCTAATCCTCCAATACCAGTGGCCTCTGTAGAGAATCGTCTGATAGTACATGCCGCTCTCGCTGACACCCGTTGTCTTGAGCCAGACTGTGACCTTCTCCGGGCATGGCGTGTTGTCGAGATCGATCGGTAGCCTCACGTTGGAGAAACTGCAGTTCCGTAGGCAGGACCCCGGACAGTCCATGATTTCTGTGCCGAGAATCTCGGCCGCTATGGCTCCGGCGCGTTGTGCGATGGAGATGCTGTATTCTTGGATAGCTGCCTCGCCGCCGCAGACTTCGTTGCGGAATTTCAGAGCGGCTAGGCGACAAGTTAGCTGGCATGAATAAAACCGCTCTTAAAGGCGAGTTGCCGAGGGAGGCGTATTGAAGGGAGGCAGCCCGGTGAGTCGGTTACCTTTTACACAAAGCCAGTTCGTAAAGTCGCTCGTGCCTGAAAGCAATCAGCATCTCGTGGAAAAAGCTCAAAACGGGCCGCGGGGCCCCAGTTCACGGTAATCGAGGCAATCTCACCTGTAAAATCAAATATGTCGACGAATGTGCCCTGAGGCTTTCCCGTTTTGGGATCGAGCGGCTTATATCCATAGCTCGTGGGCAAACTCGTCCTGATAATGTGATGATTCCTCTTCGGTACGTAAAGCGCCGCACACGCGCGGGGGACGAACAACCACTTGTGCAGGTTCGTAACGAAGAAGTCCGGCTGCAGTTTACTCAAGTCGATATCGATGTGGCCGATGCCGTGCGCGCCGTCGACAAGGACGAGAGCGCCCTCGGCCTGCAGGGCCGGCACGAGGCGCTCGAACGGCATGCGCACGCCGGGGAGGCTGACGATGGTATCAATGATGGCGACCCTGACGCGCTTCCCCTCCTGGGCGTTGATCCTCCGCGCGGCGTCCACCATGGCCTCGACGATCGCATCGTCCGAGAGCGGGAGCGCGAGCTCGACGGTCTCGACCTGGACGCCGTGGTACTCGTTGAGCCAGCTAAGGGCGAGGGCGACGGCGGGGTAGACGACCTCGTAGCAGAGCACGACGTCGCCGGCGTCCCAGCGCAAGTTCTTGAGCACCGTGTCGGTACCCATGCTGGCGTTGGGCACGAAGACGAGTTCGTCCGCGGGGCAACGCAGCAGCGAGGCGGCGAGGCCGCGCTGCTCCGCTATGCGCGCCGATAAGCCCAGAGCGATGAACGGGTCCGGCGCCGCCTCGGCCTCGGCCCGCAGAGCTAGCTGCTCCGCGCGCACGGACACCGGGTGCGTCCCGTAACTGCCGTGGTTGAGCGGCGTGTAGGTCGGCGCGAAGGCGAAGTGCGCGTGGCGCATCTGTGCCCCGAAGGGGACCTGCGGGCTTGCCATTCCGGTGGATGCTGTATATGTAGGATTAACTGGTCCCCGGTTGAAGCGGTGCTACAGTAATGTAAACAAATGGAAATAATCCACGCCTTGTTACCATAAAGAAGCGGCTAGAATATGTACTGTCTTCATTGCCTGGCGGAATATGTCCTCGACCCGATATCGCTTAACTTAATCGCGGGGGACGTAAAATTATTGCGTATTGAAATTGGGCGTCCGTAATTTTGCGCCTTCCGCAGGACACTAACGCGATTTGAATTCCTGAGATCTCTACCTAGTAATTACCCATCTGGGAAGGTAAGTACTGTCTGTAATGGCACTAATAGAAGGGAGGGTGCGCCAGCATATAAGTATGAATCACTAGAGCTAGGTAGGGCAAGGCTCAATATATTCGATGCTGTTATACGCCCAGACTCCAGGGCTGCATACGAATAAGATGCAGCGCATGAGCTACCTCCACCTGGTCACCTAACTACCCGTGGCATAAACCACCATAGACCATGACGATTACCCTTGGTTTAGGCGTTTATAACTTGATTTGAAGAATCACTCGTAACATGGTATATTTTCTGACGGGTGCTTCTGTTATCTTGTTAATCTAGTTAATGTACATACGATACCTGGTATATTATGGCGGATAGGTCTAGACCACTATATTTGGATGGTTAGGGGTCCAGCTTACGCTTCCCGTGGCTTCCCGTGCTTTAAACACCCCACACCAACGTCTTATGATAACAAGAGTTGCATGCTGCAGTATACGTGTCACAGCTACTGCTCAAGCCCACCTTAGAGGTATCCACACTTCCGCGTAGGCCCTTCCGAAGAAGACCTTGCTGGCTCACCGGAGAAGGACAGCTTGTTCTCTCCGTATCTACCCCTAGACGTACCCCAAATAGGGCACGTGGCGCGATAGTCACTGCCCACCCGACCCTATCCATCGTATCCTGAGCCAGTAAAAAGCCAACCCGATGGCCCACAAGAGAATAAGGACGACGGCAAGGGCTGGCGCGAATATGGCGCCTCTGATGACAACGAAGCCGCTCACCAGCGCAAACACTACCGGGATCAGAAGCAGAGGCTTATAAGGCCTCTGCAGATGGGGCTCGCGAAGTCGCAGGACGATCCCCCCTAGAACCGTCAGGAAGAAGAACGAGTATTCGCCCAACCCGTTAAACGTAAGCAGGACGCGGAAGCTTCCGAAAAGAATGTAAAACATGGACAGGATCGTGGAAAGTATGAGTGCATTTACGGGGGCGTCGGACTCTGCTGCTCCCGACTCGAGGGCCGGGACGTTCGAGTCGGCAGCTGGCCGGGGCTTGACCCCGACTCGACCGATGACGGCGAACAGGCTCGGGAACCAATTTCTATTCGCGGCTGCAACTGCCATGCGACCCGCGACGAAGGAGTTTCCCAGTAGAGATCCTGCAACTACGAGGCAGATGAGGATCGCGGCGAAAATTCCGAACCCCTTACCAAGTAGACGAGTGATCGCCGTCTTCAGTTGAAGACACGTCAGCCATCAATCTCTTCAGGTGCGTATGATGATGCTTACCACGGCTACACTGTCTGTCGTAGACACGACATCCCACGGGAGCAGGATATAGTACGCTGCATTGGCAGCAATGAACGAGAGCACGATGGTTGGCACTGCGGCGTTGATCGCTAGCGGGAGTTGCCGAGCCGGCGCGGAAAGTTCAGCTGATATGTAGACCGCCTAACATGATATTAGTTATTACTCAAGGGACTGAGCACCTAAACAGGAATGTCCACTCACCTTATCCCAGCCGGAGTACGCCCACAGAGCGCCGTATAGGGCAGTAGAGTAGTAGCCGAGCATTTCCCAATCGCTCAAGCCTTTCCATTCCGGCTTGCTGCCGAACCAAGACTTATTAAACCAGTCCCTGCCCCCGATATCCCTGTCGGGGTTTGAGGCTTGAATAATGATGACCACCACGCCGGCTAAGACGATAGCGGCTATGCTGATAAACTTGGTCATGACGAAAAAGTTGTTCAGCCGGGTACTTGCCTTGGTGCTGATAGAGTTCGCTACACTGATGACAACTAATATCCCTATGGACAAGAACTTGTGGACGATCCTGTCGGCTTGGTCGGTTATACCTGCCGCGGAATAGATGCTCTCGATGAAGACGATGCTGAGGATGGCAAGCGTGGCGGGCATCACGGCAACGATCCACGTCCAGGCGGCCAGAAAGCCAAACACATCGCCGAATATGTACTGCAGGTACGGCTGCACGCCGCCTAACCGTGATTGTCAGTTCCTGACCCGATTTCGTGGTCATAGAACAGAGGTCGGCTCACCTTCTCCCGGGATGGCGGTTCCCAGCTCGGCCATAGTGCTAGCCCCGGTCCATGCCAAAAGACCACCGACTAGCCAGACAATCAGTGCCGCGCCCGGAGATGGCACGTTGGTATCTATGGATCCCGGGGAAGTGAAGACGCCGCTGCCCACGACGATGCTCACGACGATGGCGAAGGCGTCCAGTGCGCCTAAGTTCCGCTTGAACGTCCCTGGGTTACGAGTAGGGGATGCTGGACCTTGACCCGGTTGTCTGGCCTCATCGACTCTCTCGGGAGCCAGCAAGGGCCTTGTGGCCCCATCTTCCGAGTTCCTTCGCGACGCCATCTTCGCCCGATTTGTTGTCCATCGGGTTAGCATCGAGGACAAGTTTTTCAATGTTATAATCACGCCATAGGTTCTGAAGGTTACCTTGCAACTGGGGTCGATCAGCCACGATTTCAGCCACCAGACACGAAGCTACTGTGGCTGGGTGGGCTTGAGCCTCCGCGTAGAGCAGCAAAAGCAACCCATGCCAAAAGGGGTTATTGGCTGAGTGGTGATGTCTGGTCTCGGAGTCCGACTTTCCGCTTTCAAACTACGATGCAGAACTCAGGACAGCAAATGTTGAACTCGCTACCTAGAAATACATAGTTGGCGAGTGAGGTTAGTCCATGCCCAACTTCAAATCGACACCTGCTATACCTAGAGACGAACAAGGATTAGCGCGTATCCGATGACCGGTATCATAGCCATACGTCGTCTTGAAAGGCGGAATATTAGATAACACAACACTTGCCAGCTCTAACGTGTATGCCAGCGTAGAGGTTGAGCTATTGGTTACGGGGAACTAGCCTTATCCAGTCTGGTTGTCTACCCAATGCAGTGTGTTGAATAACAACGGATATCACGAATACCGAGGCTTACTTCGAAACCTCACAAGAGCACCAATAAAGCAGACAAAAGAATATTCTAACGTCAGAGCTGAGATATGTGACCGAAAGGGGCAAGGCGGATCGGCGCGGGCCAGATCCGCCTAAGGGAGAGAGATCCGCGGGCACGCAAAGTGCGGAGGGGATGAGCTAAGTACAGTAGCCGGGCAGCCGGGCTCAAGCCAGTTCCCCACTTGGACGGGCCTAACAACATGTCAGGCCGGCCCCCTGTCACCCCCTGTGTTCTCGAAGTTTCCATGTGGCCCGAAGCCGGTTCTCGTCGCCTGACAAATCTGCCGACCAGTGTGATGACGCTGTTGTTGTTGTTGTCGTCGTCGTCGCAAACTTTAGTGGTGGTGAATTATGATTTAATGCGCTGTTCTGTTGTTCGCATGTCAATCGCGAACTTAATCCACTTAACCTCCATTCTCGACGTAGATCTATCTGCCTTGACTACCGCGTCTAGCCCATCATATATATATAAGGCTTTCTTTGTCCAACGTCACAATCGGCCTTTCTTTTGTGTTGCCAGTGCTGCGCTGCGCCATACGACAGACGTCGAGGCGACATTAAAGGATCGTGTAACTTGACTTGAGCGCAGCATATTTCTTCATCTTCATCACTTGTGGCCACGGTCTCCACAGAACCGTAGCCAACGTCATCGTCGTCACTGCCGCTGTTTAAGCTGATCTAGTCCGATCGCATTCTCCCGCAACAATGGCACGGGACCCAGCCAGATCCGCCCAGCTCAAGGAGGAGGGAAACAGTCACTTCAAAAAGGAGGACTATATTGGCGCCGAGAGCCTCTACTCCAAAGCGTACGTGTCTGTGCCTGGGGATGGTGAACCTGAGGATAGCCCTGGAGTGACGGCTATCGCTGGGTGCCCCGGAATACATCTGGGCGTCTATTAGGCTGACTCTTTTTCACGGTCGCATATAGCATTATCGCCGATGACACGAATCCAGCCCTATACACAAACCGCGCCATGGCCCGCCTAAAGCTTGAGATGTGGGACTCGGCCATCTCCGACTGCATGAACTGTCTTAAGCTCTCGGCCGACAAGAGCATGAAAGCGTACTACATCCTGTCACAAGCCCAAGTCCAATTGGGCGACTACGAGGCCGCCCTCGAGAGCGCCCTCAGCGCCCACAGGCTCTGCGCCGAGACCAACGACAGGTCGCTGCCCAACGTCACGGCCCAGGTGCTGCTCTGCAAGCAGAGGCGGTGGGAAGAGAGGGAGAAACGGCGCATACGCGAGGGGCAGGAGCTCGAGCGGGAGACAATCGCTCTGATGGAGCACGAGAGGGACGAAGTCCTCAAGTCCTGCGAGACGGACATCGACCGGAAAGCCGTGCAGGAGGAGTGGGAGCAGAAGATCGAGCAGCTCAGGGCCACCTTCGAGAGGGCGAGGCCCGAGTCGGAGAAGAAGCGGACGGTGCCAGACTGGGCCGTCGACGACATAAGCTTCTGCATCATGGTCGATCCTGTCATTGTAAGCGTTCCCCCCGGCTAAAACTGTACCTACCGAGACTTGGTGACTAACAACGAACACAGACGCCGGCGGGCAAGTCCTACGAGAGAGCTTCCATTATGGAACACCTACGAAGACACCCAACGGACCCCCTCACTAGGGAGCCGCTGAGAGTCTCCGATCTCCGGCCGAACCTCGATTTGAAGCAGGCTTGCGAGGAGTTCTTAGAACAGAATGGCTGGGCCGTGGATTGGTGAACGCATTACGGTATGCCACCAATCTCTCCCCCATCAGAGGGTGCGGTCACACGAGTGGCCTTCAAGGGATGTACGGTGTTTGGCGGTAGTAGTTTTGCCATTGGCTTACGGAACATCTTTTTTCCCCCCTCTCTTTTTCTTGATTCACGAACGGGAACCCTGGTTTATTAAGAAGGCTCTGCATGGAAGGGAGTTTAGGAACGTTGTTGGATTAGGATACCTCGTTTACTTTTGTTTTATTCACTTAAGGACGATCTGTAGGACACATCGGAGACGCTTGAGGAAATAGGTAGCGTCAATAAAATACTGCTTTAAGCCGCTTTTCACACATAAGCACGGATACCATAATGTGCATGAATCATCATTTAAGCCGAATAACATATGAGTCATCAACTGTGGCTTACCTTGAACTACTTACCGTAAGTGTACCCTTCCTAGTACTCCATGCATCAAAAGCGTACAATGATCTTACCATACTCTTGGAGGGAAAGGGGGAAGGGATAAAGCGGGATGTCTTACCTTACTT
Source organism: Monosporascus sp. 5C6A (assembly GCA_004155035.1). Taxonomy (NCBI): domain Eukaryota; kingdom Fungi; phylum Ascomycota; class Sordariomycetes; order Xylariales; genus Monosporascus; species Monosporascus sp. 5C6A. The sequence continues at coordinate 71,586 of QJOB01000234.1, forward strand.
ACCTAATCATCGCGACATCATCATCAATCTCGATGACCGACTGCTGGTCACTATCAATATCGTCGTAGGGCGGGCGGGCGGCGCGGACGCCGAACTGCTGCCAGGCGCCGTCGATGGGCCCGCTGTCGCCCTGGCCGGCGAGGACGAAGCCGTGGCAGGCGAGGCAGGCCCAGGCGAGGCGCTGGCCGTAGCCGCCCTCCTCGCCCTCGAAGCCGTAGGCGTCGACGCCCGCGCTGATGCGGCAGAGCGGGCACACCATCTTGCCGTGGAAGTCCTTGACGTACTCGCGGATGCGGTCGGCCTCGGCGCGCATGTCGATGACGTGCTGCGTGCGGTGCGGCGTGCAGATGCGGGTGCCGAAGAGCTTCTTGCCGCAGCTGCAGCCCGTGATGGGCAGCGGGGGGCCGCAGAACCCGCCCAGCGTCACCGTGGCCACGTTCTCGCCCTCGATGTTGCCGTTGTTGACGTTGTCGAGGGGGTTGAGGTCCGTGCCCCGACGCGACTGGACCGTGGGGTCGATGCCGCCGGCGCCCGGCTCGAAGCCCCACACGCGGAACCCCGTGTGAGCGTAGGTCTGCACCTGGGCTGCCTTCGGCAGGCACGTGTGACACACGTAGGCGCGCATCGACTGGATGGCGCCGCCGACCGTCCACTCGTTCCAGAAGCGGTCCTTGGAATCGTTGTTGCAGTCATCGCAGATCGGCACCGCGCCGTTGTGCCACTTCGAGGCGCAGCGGTCCATGGTGAACCTGCCGCATTTCGCACCGTCCCTCCACTCATCGCACCCCTGACCCATGCCCGGGAGCTCCTCGAGCGGACCCTGCCTCACGAAAGCGATATCCGCGAGACAGGGTTCGGGGAGCGGGTTCGGGTGCTGGGGCAACCGCTGCACGCGCGCCATGTCGATCCGCTCCGGGTGCCCCGCGGGATACACGTTGGAGTTGTCGAAGACGTTGTTCTCGGCGACCCGCATCGAATTGCCGAAGTCGAAGACCGGGACCATGGGACCCGGGGAGAAGGGCCGGGAAACCGGCGGGAACGCCGCGGTAAGCCGGATCGGGCGCCCGCCCGGGTTGAGGACCTCCAGGGCGTCGCGGTTGATGTGAGGCGGGGACCGGATCGCCAGCTGCTCGAGGTTGTTGGACGGATGATTCTCCGCGTTCGCCCGCCCCTGGGCCAGGAAGCGCCGGATCACGTTGACGCCGGTAGACTGGTGCGACGGGACTCTTTGTGCGATATCGTTTTGCAGTTGCTGGTAAATCTCATCGTGCGGGAATCCTTGCGCGGCATGTGACAGATCCCGCGCGAGTCGCAGGGCTTCGCGGTAGCCGGCTAATTCAGCGCGGGCAGGATAGTTGTCCCAGAACTCGGCATATTCCTGAGCTTGCGTGAGCTGAGCCACGAGGGCCTGGTAGGGCGAAGGCGGCTGCTCAGGCGCTGCTGGCTCTGCGCTGCCGTTCTGAGCCGGTCCGGGAGCATTGCCGTTGAAACCGGCTTCTGGGATGACAGGGGGAGCCTGCTCACCGCCCGGCGTAGAAAAGATCGGGGTGCCGAGCTCGATAACCGGACGGCCGGGCGAAGGAGTGGAGAAGGGCCCGGGGGCTGGAGGAGCCTGGGGCTGCTGTCGAACCTGGGGCTGCTGGGGAACCTGGGGGTGCTGAGGAGGGGGAGAGCCAAGATTATTGATAACGTTTTGAAGCTGCGCAGGAGGAGGAGCGTTGAGGAGTTGGAGCGCCGGCTGCGGGTTCCTAAACTCGGGCCGAACACCGAGATCGACCAGCATTTCTGGCCTCGTTCTGAGGACTTGGTCCAAGTACTGGAGGTGCAGGTCGGCGGGCTGCTCGTAGGGTACGCCCAGGGCGGCCCTGTTCGGGTCCCGGTTCTGGGGCAGGGCGCCGCCCTGGCGGTAGCTGGCTACGACAGAGGAGTAATAAGTGGGCAGGGAGTCGCCGCTAACGCCGCGCCGGAACCCGCCATGGGATTTCTCTCTGGTGCATTGGTCCCCGGACTGAACACAACTATCACAAGGGGTCTTGCGATCGCACCTCCGCCGGTTGGCGGTACACGCCACACAGCCTGTCCCGATCGAGGCGCCCACCAACGATCTATTCGGGTGCGGCGGAATGGGCTCGTGACCGATACCGTTGGGGTCATCGCCGACCATCAGGCTGCAGACGACCCCCCATCTGACACAAAGGGTGCAGCCATGGGCGCCCTCACGGTCCTCTCCGCCATGATTGACGTCACAGGGCCTCTTATGGCCAGCCCTATTACAGCAGAGCATACAATGAGTTCCCCTTTTGAACCCCTGGAGCTGATGGTTCGGTTCGAGGGAGCCCCGGACGGCGTACCTCCGTCGCGGGTCGATGTGCGTCACAGGGCCCGGGCAGGGGCCGAAGTCGTTGGGGTCAATGGGCGGCAGATCGTTATTGACTGGAGGGGGCGCGTCGTTGTCATTAGCCATGTTGAGTGGCGACTCGGGATAGGCAAGAGCAGGAGGCGGCGGTATAACGGGTTCCGGGCTTCGACTTCGCCTACCACCGCGTTCGGGCTCATCCCGGTCCCTGTAGCGGGAGTTTCTATCACGAGCAGCAGGGCTGGCACTGCGTTCGCGCAGTTCCTGCCAGTTCAAGGTTGGAGCCGCTGTCCTCTCGACCATATGCGGAGGCCGGCGTTGTGGCAGGTGCTGGGTGGTCATTAAGTGGTTGTGGCCCCTGCGAGCGAGCTGGTCCGGAACGACGCCATTATGCGTGCACATTGTATTTTCCTCTTGGCATTGGTAGCAAGGGGAGTGATACCCGTTGCCCGCCATTCGCCACGAGCAGTTCTTCAGCTCCCTATTGACACACTGATCGCAGCACAACGGAGGGAGAAGACCGTCTGGCGGATTGACCAGGTACTGCTGACCCCAGCGGCAACGCTGATCGTGGATGCGACAAGTAGTACACCCGCGATTACGGCCCGCGTCGGCGTCACAGGAATCCTGCCCTCTCTCGTCACACAGATTGCATCGATCTCTGTTTTTCTTTGTTGCGGTAGCTTTGCCCTTTCCTCTTCCGGGTGGAGTCGCCTCGCCGTCGTCACCGTCCAGATAGCATGCCCTATTATTGTCGACACACCGCTGGCACAGGTCAGGCGCGCCGGCCGCGGGCGTACAGGGGCCGTTATCTACCCGACAATTTCTGCATCGGGGCCGTGGTGGCTTCACATCACAGCCCTCCACGTTGAAGGTGAGGCACATCGCACACACATTCGAGCTTCGAGGCGTCATGATGCACTGTATACCTCTTTCACGACAGTACGTGCAGCTATCAGCCAGTGCGACGTCTCGATAGCCGAGGGCTGCGTTGCCTCCCTGGCTTTGTTGTTGGTTAGCCGAGGTGTTTCCGGAAGAGGATGGGCCAGCAGCTGCGGAAGAGGATGGGCCCGCGACTGCGGAAGAGCTCGCGCCGGCCTGGGCGAAAGAAGCTGCGTTACCGAACATCCGAGCGTCGGCCGCAAGTAGGACGGGATCAATCAACATACCGTATTCATCCGCTGCCGGAGGTGCCTGATTCGGGACTTCGGGCTGAGGCGTCATCTCTCTCGGGTCTTTCGCCTTCTTGCAGCGGAGGCTATGCTGTATGCAAACGTCACACTGGTTGTTGTCGTGAGTGAAAACGCACGCAGCGCCGGCGATAAGGCAGTGCTCGCACCAGCCATTGTCGAAGGCCCGCTCCCTCCAGAAGTCCCTGATCCACGCCGGCAGGTCGACCTGTCGGCGCACGGCTGGAGCTGACTCGCCGAAGAAATACTCATACGTCGCCTGTGGGCTGTAAAAAGGCATCCGCGGTATGTACTGCTCCATTAAGGAGCCGTCCGGGTTTCGGAGAGCGCTATTTCCGGGAATCGCAGACATGTTGGAATGTGTTGCGGCGTTACGGAGGAACTGGAGGTTAGGTGCCTACTTTTCTACGGTTCTCAGGTATGCTACTCACGGTCTTGTCAAGATTAGCTTACCAAGACGTTGTTGGATGTCGTGGCGGTGTAAGGAAAGAGAGCCCTTGACAGCGTTTAACGGCACACTTAAATGTCCGTCGAATACGGGAGCGGATAGCCACTCCCAGGCTCGAAACGAAGACTTCCGTATAGTTACAGGTGAACGGCGCAATGTTCTTGCTTGTTCAGTCACCGTTGGTCGGTGCTTGAACAATGGAAACGATTCCCCTAGTTCGACAAAGGGCTCTCTCGATACGTTTTCATTGTTCCCTTCGCCCTACAACCAAAGGTTCCGGCCGAGGACGTGCCCCTATTCTGTCAGCCGCAGTGTTCCTTAGAAAGTGGCGTGGATGTATTATTAGACTTACAGACCCCTTGTATATCCGTTGACGATGTTTTTCCAAGACATATTGTAACCTAAGTTTGAGTTAAGTCCCCTTGAAGGGGGGGGATGATCTTAGCCATGTAGTAGGTAGAAAGAACACCAGATACTGTCTCACTGACGGGCGATGCCGATTCACAAGTCAACTACACTTAAGATTTATCGTAGAAATGCTAGGAGAGCGCCAATATAGCGACGGAGCGTCTGAAGATGGAGAGTTCTTATAACCCAGCGAACCACACTGCTTCTAGGACTGGAGTAAAAGAAAATAAAAAGAGAGAACAGGTCGAAAACATTACAAGTATATGAAAATGGCCAGCTGAAAAGTCAATGATGTCCAGATTGGCCCGCCTGTCCCCTTAGACACCAGGATCCATCGAAATATTCCGGTAGCTCCAAACAGGATCCGTGGAGAGAAGGCCGCCTGGACAGTGTTGTCTTCGTGGGTCTCCTTTGAGAGCGTCTCCTCACTCTGCCTTCCGTATATCTTCCTTTTCAAATGCTCGTGATCGTCCGATTATGAATAGAGGGTATCTGACGCGCGCGCGCCGCATGCAACAAGCTTTACTCGTTCCATCCGGAAGATTTCGCCTCCCACCCGTCATCCTTCTCGGTGGATTTGGTACCCGAAAACCAAACGGCACAATCCGAAACCCCTACACCAAATCCTCCGTGCGTTATATCCGTGGCCGATATGCTGTTTCCTCCACAGGGACCGAGACGAGCGACTATAGAATGACACACTTGGAGCAGCAGCCGGGGTCCGCCTCACCGTCTTCGACATTCATTTTGTTCGGCGGCGCGGAACCACCGTTGGCCCCGCCCCCTGATGAATAGGTCTGCTCCTCTTTGTTGTATCGTCGAATATCCCTGACGATGTCGTAGAAGGCCTTATCGACATTAATCCGGGACTTGGCCGACGTCTCGATGAACTTGCAACCAAAACTCTTGGCAAGGGCCTCACCCTCTATCATAACCCATTAGAATCGCGTCACCATGGCCTTTTCTTCGGGTTTGTGAATCTAATACGTACCACTTCTCGGAACCTCCCGCTCGCTTTCGAGATCGCACTTGTTGCCTACAACGACCATAGGGAAATAGTCCTTGTCCTTTACCCTTAAAATCTGTTGTTGGAATGTCGTGATCTCTTCGAAGCTTTGTCGCGACGTGATCGAGTAGACTAGGAGGAAACCTTCGCCAGTGCGCATGTACTGCTCTCTCATAGCCGAGTACTCCTCCTGGCCAGCCGTGTCGAGTACGTCGAGTAGGGCGACTTCATCGTCGATCATGCACTGCTTGCGGTACGAATCTGCAAGATAACGAATGGTAAGTCATACAAAGGCATGCATCTCAAAGAAAGAGGAAAATGCGATGTCCCAAATGTGGATGGGGTGGCTTCGGTAATCCGACGTACCTTCGATTGTAGGATCGTACTCGTCGACGAAATGGCTCTGGATTAATTGGATGGTCAAGCATGATTTACCGACACCTCCACCGCCGACGACGACCAATTTGTATTCTCTCAGGAACTGTCGGTGTGATATGTGAGTAACAACGTACGACGATTAAAGGGGTATATATCACAGGTCTAGTATTTACCGTGCCAAAGAAGCGCGCTACTTACTTTTGATGCCATTGCGAATGATAGTCGTCAACACTTAGTGTCACGACGACCAGGTGAAATGTAGGATTCAGATGCGTGGACAAAGCAGGCGAAGTAGATGTAGCGACAAAAAAGACGCTAGTAAATGGCGCGCGACAATGAAGGGCTCGAGAAGAAAGAACGTCGCGTCGTAAGACTATACTAATCGTGATAGATAGCCCAGGGTAGGCTATGCTGATCAGGGCGATGTTGTGTTTCTGTTGGCATCAACTAATCAATTGCCACGAACGAGAAGGGTTGTATAAAAAGAAGGAGCAGAATTTTGATTTTACCAAAACCCCCCTGGAATGATTATAGGATGGCGGATAACCCCCAGGAATTGAGCTGCTAATTATTGGAATTGTGGGGAGCTACTGCGATCTCCCTGGAAGACCTGAGAGGTTCCGGGTTGTTTGCTCTTTTTGTCTGTTGACTAGGTACAGTTAGGTAGCGCTAGGAAAGTCGAGGTTCGGGTTGATTACCTTCTACGTAGTCCCACTAGCAGTGCCAATGCTTTGCTGGATATGGAAGGGTACTGTATGGGTTTCCGGCTTCTAGTGTAATTTGTGTCCCCGACTACCTGAAATTGATATTTTAGTCCGTATTGAATATATATATCTTCGAGTTGATAAAGCCCGACATCTTCTCTCCCAGCTGCACGTGCATAATTGGACAGACGATCACGAGTTGGGAATCAGAACACGAACCTAACATACAACAGGAAGAGGAAGATGGCCTAGAGGATGTTTTCTTTGAAGGAGCTTTTTGATGAGAGAAAGTGACGAAGCGCCTTGAAGTGGCTGATAAGTGGTGCGAGCACGTTGCAGTGGGCTCTGATTGAACCAAACTAGTGGCGTGTAGGTAAGATCGAACGATAGGTCATAGGGGGTACCTTTCCTACCTACCTGACTCTACTTGGGGCAGCCGTTAGCCTTAGTCCCTGGCTCGGTAGAGTCCAGCCCAGTCCGATCCAGTTCGGCGCAGCTCAAGTTTACTTTCGGTTTTATTCGGCCTCACTCAGTAGATTAGGTAAGTGCATACAAAGAAGAGATGGAGGTGGCTGGTATAGTATCAGTAAGCAAATGAATGCCTAATTAATGATGATATTGTGGATGAGTGCTCTGTAATAAGCAGTTTTCTTATCCTCAAGGTACCGCTATGTACGAAATTTAGCGGCCAGGTGAGAGAGATAGCGGCGGTTGTACTGATTCAGTGGTGGTGGAGAATGCTGCAAGAATATGGCTGGCTGGGTGATCAGTCTTCCTCGGCGGCCGAACAAAAACCTCAAAGCGGAAAACGGCAGCATGAGGGGTGGTAACTGCATGAACTTGATTCTGAATTTGACGTTAGTTCAACCTACTTCCTGTTAGGATCAACAAAGAAGATGGTCAAGAGGCGCTATCACTTGTTTTGCTCCAAGACACGTACCGCACAAAGCCATATACTAATCACCTACCTAGGCAGGCCGTCATCAAAATAATTGACACACCTTTCGTTTGTGGGTCCTAGAAAAGTGTGTCAATTATTTTGATAACGGCCTGCTAGGGTACCTTCTTATTAGCAAAACCCTTGGAGACATGGAGATACTGAACGTTTGCACATGTGGTGTGGCGCTTGCATTATTATCTCGTACTGTATTGCGAAGTATTCTTATCGGGACCCTCATAAGGCATACATGGATTCGTGGGCGTCCCCGCTATTCCAATACCTAGCAAGCACGTGTTTATAGGTCCCTATATAATTTACCTGCCCACGTGCCCGGAATAAGTCGGCTTATTTCCATATATTGTTGTCAATATATGTATGGGCCAAGCAGGACCCCAACAACGAGGTCGGGCGGCACTAACCGTTGTGTGCATCACTGTGGCTGAACAGGCTGGTTACAGTACACGCTGGATCTTAAGAGTTACATGTGTTGCAAGTATATCGAAGTGCTTACCAGGCCGGTGGGCACCTGCGTATAATGTGGCCATAAGTATCTATCTGCGTACCGGGGGTCCACTGCCGGTAGAGGGGCGTACTTCCCTTCCATCCTGCTGGTCATGCTGCCCCTTAGTTCTTTTATACATTTTGATTTATTCCCTCGCTTTACTATTGCGCCCAGAGCAGGACTGACTATAAAGGAGCAACAAGTTGTCATTCAGCTGCAGAGGAGTATAGGTAAGTATGCAGGTAGGATACCCCTAACCATCACTAAGCCCCTCACCAGCGAACTGTAGCTATCTCTTCAGCCTCTGGCTATTTACCCAATGATAAACTCCAACGGCCTGTATCTTCCTCTTTGCCTGCTGGTGTTCCTGTCTACCGTGTAGTTTCTGGATCAAAGCGAGAACGGCTTTCAGTTCACCAATAATTACCAGCGAGGCAATTAATCGACACTGAGAAGGGAACTTCTATATAAGGCTATAGCCTTAACGAGGCGACCTAGAGTCTACTGCACAGCTTACACTTGACCTTCACGACGCCGTCTGCCCACATGCAGGTACCCAACCCGCATGAGATCCTGGTTGGCCATGCTCAAGACCATACTATGTGGACAGATTCCCACTCCTCCAGCCTCGTCCTCAACCATCTCCACAGCAGCGGCGACCGACCCCATATTTGCTGCTTCGGTTCCTCACATGCGGATCCTCTGCCGAGGACTGTGCTGCAGATGGATTCATACACGTTTTATAGCTCGAGACTATCCCACACAACACGGCTTGGCCGACCGAGGGAGCATCAACAGGATTCTAGGCCGCCATCAACGGACAAGCGTTTGTAAGTTACTGTAGGAGGTTCGGCGGCTAGCTAAGCATAGCCTTCGTCGTCGTGCCACTTTGACCATGAGCGACGTCGTGCTTACTGTACTGACATCAGCCTCGTCAAACTATAAAATGATTTAACGCAATTCTGTCTCCGCCTAGACCTTTCCAGTTCGTTTCGTGCCGAGACCCATGCGCTTTATACTGTGCGGCGCAACGCTCGATGACTGACACCATGGAATCCCGAGCACGGACACGAGATATCGAAACTTCTATAGTCCCACCGGCGTACCACAGGCGAACGAACCGGCACTTGCGTAATAGCTTACAAAGACCATGTCAGACACAAACAAGCTTAAACAGACTTCGTCCATAGCTGGTAGCCGCGTCGGGTTAGGCTACATGCAGCAAGTCGCAGTGACCTCGCAGGGGCGTCCGAATTTACCTGACGGCTCTCTTGATATGTAGGTCCTCGAGCCAATTTCGAGGTTTTCCCCGACCGGAGTATGTAACGCAGCTTTACGCCTCCCCATGCAGCTAAGCACATGTGGGGGCCCCGTTTCAGAACAGAATACCCTGCTGGAGGATGCTATAAGAGCAATATTAATACTCGTCCTCCACAGCAAACGGAAGACTCTGGCTCGAGTCACCTTCCTCTGGTAGATGTCACACCGTTACTCCACACTTATGGTAGATCGCCCCTAGGTTCTGAATCCTGATGGTGTGAACAGCCTCGTGTCGATAGCATAGAGCTCGCCTCGAGACTGGCTTAGACAGATGGTAGATACAACACCTGTATCCTGTCATGTTAGCTAATCATCCAGCCGCATCTTCGGGGACATATCACTGCGTTATGCAGCTAAGCAACGACGAAGCATCATGCCGGCATTGCTGTGTAGTGTGCTTCACCGTGCGTTCTGCAATAACTGTCTGCAGAATTCCAAATTGGCCATCCCAAAGATCGACCTCCTGGTAGATACCGCTGACCAGTCACGCAGGGGCCCCGAGAAAAAACATTATAACCCCTGAGCCCCCATACGCGCGATGAAAACAAGGGCTTCCAATTAGCTTCTCTTGCCCAGCAGCCTACTGCGCGTATGCTGGCACTAGGCCTATGCTCTATCCCGCATCCGTCCATGTGCGGCTTCTCGAAGATTTCCATCATCTCCAGGGCTCCACCGTCTCATCTCCCATGCCCAGCACATAACACATCACGGAGATCACTAGAACAGGGGCCGAGGCTTAACGACGTAATTAGTCGTAGATAAACCCCGCCGCGTGACGGCACCTCTGTCGAACGGCATGTCGAAACGAGATGAGATTATCCCGTCGGAGTTGAAGTGGGTTAAAATCTGGGGCATCATCCATATACCGGACCCCTTGTTATATTAACTGGGTAGAACTTTCGATTGTGTGGTGTTTAATATATCTCTTATAAGGACGCTGTTCATAACAACAATTAATCGGACCGTAACCTCAACTTTCAAACCGCTTTTAATTTAAATATAATATTAGCTTGAAACGGTTTGCGTATATAACCGTACTATACAGTCAAAAAATGATCCCTAACCTCGGGCCCACTAAATAAGAATGCCCCATCCTACAATAAAACAAGGGGTCGAGAGTGTCTCGAGTGTCGAGGTCGGACGGCAAATACATGTGGGGCCTGAAACGGAACGAGAAACGGCTCTTCGGGGGGGAAATACGGGCCTGCGATCGATTCAAGACTTGAATCAACACCCGATGGCACGCATTATAGGAGGTCTACACGAGACTACTAATGAGTGAGACTCTGGCCGCAAGGATGCGATTGCGTTTCATTCATTTTACACGGCCGCGATACGGAACTGTGAGCCGGGATAAACCGGGCGGGCGGGGACTGAGCAGCAGGTGGATGCGCGAGTGACTGCTGCAGCCGGAATTTCCGGGCGTGTACTCTTCTCCGTTTGATGGTGCGTCGCAGCAGCAGCATCGGTGGGCTCTCATCGCGAACGGACTTGCCGTGTCTCATACATATATTACTTCTCCAGTGTTGGTGGTGGTAATTCATCTGGCTCGTCATCCTCCCCCTCCACGACGACCCGCTTTCCGTTGACTTTCTCGACCACCTCCGGCACTAGGCTCTCCAGGTATGCCAGGTCCCTCCCGACGAGGGTGATGGAGTTGGTCTTCTTGCCCCAGCGCGGGTAGCTACCCACCTTGGCACCATGGGGTGCAACCTTAGCGGCCAGCTCGGTGAGGTACCCGGCCACGGCGCTTTCGGCCATGGGCGACGAGATGATAATCCTGTTGATGCCCTTGCCCTCCGGGTCCACGAGTCTATCAACGATAAACGGTTTAAGGCCCTCGAGCAGACTCTCGACTTTTTGTATTCCCCGCGAACGTCAGTTACCTCACTCCTCTAACTGCACACAACCTCGCAGTGAAGTAAGCAACGACTTACATAACCTCGGCACGCCTGGCAGTATGTGGATGTTGCCGTTGACAACGGATATGGGCACCCAAAGGTCATCCTGGACAAACAGGGCTTGTTTCGCTAAGTCCCGCGACTCGTCGGTCGGCAGCTCGACCATACGCAGCCGCGCCGTCCTCGCAGGCGACTCGACATCCCAGCTGAAGTCCGGCTCCAACTTGCGCGGCTTGCTAAGCTTTTTCATCCGCTCGTAGGCCTCCTCGTGCAGCTTCAGCTTGAGGCCGAAGGCCTTGGCGATGGATGGGTAAGTTATGTCATCGTGTCTGTTTCCGATGAGCTTTTCTTGCGACAGATAGTGTTTTTCCATAGCCGGATGCTCACGTCGGCCCTATCCCACCGCTGTGCGCCTGTTAGTTGCCTCGATGGCCCCTGAGTGCCCATTGTAGGATTTCACAATACCTTGTCACGACGAAATCGTAGCGGTCACTCATCCTCCGCACAGCTTCTATAATCTCTTCCTCGTCATCCTCGATAACTTCGACTCTCTTCAAGTTCTGTAGGGCCGGTCAGATACTGTCCCGACACCTCCGGAGTCATCGATCCATTGTCCTTAGACATACTATGCCAAGGGAGAAACACCACTTGGCCATGTAGGCCGAGTTTGTCTAGAGAGCGTATTAGCCGGAGCTGCCATCCATGAATAAGCGGATTAAATCAACGCCTTCGGTTTTTGAACATCGTACATCGGTCGTCTGTAGATCCGTCAGAAGAGATGTAAACGACAAGAACGGACCAATTACTGCTCTCGAACCTTTCCGCCCAGCACCTCGTCCCCGATAATGAGACATGCGGCCGTGTGGATTGTCCGCGAGCTGCGCTCATCGGCCGACGCCATGATCCTAGACGCCAGGCCGCTCGACCTGGACGTAGCAGCAGCTGCGGCAGATGTATGGCCGAAGCCGGGACGTGGTTTAGAGAGATGGCGTGCGACCTGCGAGAGCCGCGAGAACATGAAAGCAGTCTATCTGATCATGCGTCCCTGAAGTGAACGTCAGATTTCGCGAGTCCCCGAAAATGATTGTTCCGAGTAACGACATTCAGTCGCAGGTGAATTGATGCTCAACGAATGGCCGGGAGCGATGATCCGGTGCCAGTGTTGAGGACTCCACTGAGAGTTGGTAGTGGTGGCGGGGGTGTGGCCGGTCCCACCGGTGCCTTATACCCCGTACAGTACATTAGGTAGCTAAAGCTAGACTAGTAGGCTGTCGTCTTTCCATGGTGGGGTTTGTACTCTATCTACGGCTCGCATTGATTCATTCACTGGTGATAAGAGGCATGCGACACATCGGCTCTTGAACTATATGTATATTTGACCACGACTCTTACTTCGTGTTTCGAGCATAACACTGGTGTGACATACGCCCTGCTCAACTTATATAAACCGGGCCAGAGACGTCTCCCAGGACAACGATGGTGCGTTTGCCAGAGGGCTTGAAGCGGGCCGACTGAACCCCCTCTTCTTGCGTCTACCTAGGTTGCTGGGTTAAACCGACGCCGTTCCTAACTTACGAACAGAGCTCCGAGGCAAGACTGTACACATTCTCGCAGGAGACCAAGGACCACCTGCGCAAGTTCCGGCTGGGCACGTCGCGCGCCAGCGGTCCGCAAGCCGTCATCTGTATGTACGTCTTTATATCTTCTTTCGCAACCCACCCCCTTGCCTTGCTCCCGCGCCCTGCACGAACGCGCACCTTTGGAGATGTTTCTGTTACGACCACCGACCGACCCCGATACCGGCGCCGGCGTGGGCTGACTTTGCGGTGCTTGCCAAACCACCTACTACAGATTACATAGATAAGAAGACGCACGAGATCAAGCAGGACGAGGATAAGGTCGTCTACAAGTCGCTCGACGAGGTTGCCGACGACCTGCCGGACAACTCGCCGCGGTATATTCTGCTCAGCTACCCCTTGACGCTCGTACGTGGTCCATGCCCCCTAATTTTCCTGCCCGCCCATTCCTCCCCTCTTCTGACGCTGCCTTCATCCTATGCTTTGACGCGTAAGACGAGGCGACACGATGCCGGACACACGATTAAAAGGAGTCGAAAGGAACGTCCTGCTAATTCTGATGGGTGTGCAGGCCGACGGTCGACTATCCGTGCCCTACGTCCTGCTGTACTACCTCCCGACGACGTGTAATGCCGAGGCGCGGATGATGTACGCGGGCGCGAAGGAGCTGATGCGGAACACGGCCGAGGTCGGGAAGGTGATCGACTTGGAGAGCGCGGAGGAGCTGGAGGACATCCCGAAGAAGTTGGGCGACAGTTGAACCCGGAATAAGCGATATGGTCATATAGATGGACATCAATATAAAGGGGTCATGGTTGGCTCGCCATTGCACAGACACTGCCCAGCAAGCAGGGAGGTCGTGTCGGGCCTTGAAGATAGCGGAGCTTTACTGTCTTTATCATGCTTTGCTATCTCGTCACGATATTGACATGTCGTCGGACACCGTCTTCCGCTGTTGGGAATCAATCCCAATCTCCCGCGACAGCCCCTCCACAACCCTCATAAGCGCCTTAGAAGCCGGGCTATCCGGGTAATGGTCGAAGAAGCTCTCGCCGTAATCGCACGCCATGCCTATCCTGGGGTCGAGGGGCACCTCTCCCAGGAACGGGATGCCCATCTCCTCGGCGAGCGCGGCGCCGCCGCCCGTCGTGGCCCTGAAGATCTGGCTCTCGTGCGTGCACTTGGGGCAGACGAAGCCGCTCATGTTCTCGACAAGCCCGAGCACCCGGATGCCGGCCTTGCGGCAGAAGTCGATCTCCTTGCGCACGTCGAGCAGGGAGACCTCCTGGGGCGTGGTCAGCATGACGGCGCCGTCGATGCCGCTCTCCTTGAGGAAGCTGTTGACGCTGAGGTGCTCGTCGCTGGTCCCGGGGGGCGTGTCGACGAGCAGGAAGTCGAGGTCGCCCCACTCAACGTCCTTGAGGAACTGCTTCAGGAGCCCGTTCTTCTTGGGCCCGCGCCAGATGACGGCGTCGTCACGGTTCGGCAGCATGAACTGGATGCTCATGACGGCGAGGTTGTCCGACACCCAGACGGGCGACCAGCCGGCGCCGCTGACGTGCACCGTCTCGGCCTCGACGCCCATCATCTTCGGGATGCTGGGCCCGCACACGTCGGCGTCCATGACGCCCACGGCGCGCGACTCGTCGGCCGCCAGCGCGTGCGCCAGCAGCGACGTGAACGTGCTCTTGCCCACCCCGCCCTTGCCGCTGAGCACCAGCACCTTGTGCCGCACGCTCGACAGCCGCGCCGATATCAGCGGGATGTCCGGGTCCGGGCCCTTGGGCGCCGACGCGCATATCGCCTGGTTGGGGCACCCCGCGCACGAGTCGGCCTGTCCGGCGCGCTCGGACTCCGGGCCCGGGCAGTGCTCGGGCTCGGGGGCGACCAGCTGCGGGCGGGCTTTGAGGGGGTTGGAGAGGACGTCCTGGACGGGGTCGGGTTCTTCTAGGGACGGCGCCATGGTGGTCGTTTGCGTTCGCGTTCGGGTCTATTCCGGCAGGTCAATCCCGGTTCTTGCGAGAAGTATAAGATGTTGCGCTGTTCGAGTTAGGGCCGTGGGATAGGGCGGAAGGACGTCGGAGGGCTGTGGCGACTAAGGGATTGTAAACTAGGGAGGCTGCTTAGAAATCCAGAGTCCAGCCCGACCCTACCCCGGATTCCAAATCCTAGTGAAAGCCGCCGTGGGAGTACAGGGACGTTCTGTATCTGTACGTGTTGATAACAGCTCAATTCCAGTTCAATCCTTGATAGAATTATGAAGGTGCGATTCCGATATTATACGATTTTATCCATTGTTTGCACAATGCGGTTTTGCATGTGATGGGTGGAATCTCAAGGACTCCGCAGTCGGCCGAGACCTTGGAAGACTTGACGGATTCAGATTATTGATAACTTTTATGCAATAAGACGTCAGTGGGGGTGTTAAAGGGCAAAGGTAATTAGTTTGGTGGGGAGTGCGCACTCCCGAGCGAGGAGGGGCAGGTGGGGGCAGTGTACTTGGCTGGGACAAATCATTCTACATATACGAAGCCCCAGGCAACATCGCTAATGTGAGTATATGCATGCCTACCATACCGATACCAGGCCTGGGATGACACACACATCAAATAAGCTGAGAAAGCAAAGGGTGGTTGACAAACAAATTGATAGTGTCCGTGGCGTCTTATGGGTCGTGGACGGATCAATATTTTTGTCAGCCACCTCGGGACGTATCGAAGTCTAGGTAGAAGCTACGCACCATGGCTAACTAATACCCATAGACTAAAATAAATGAGCATGCATGCATATGTGTCTTTTGGCTTGCCAATTACCCGAAATACGTTTGTAATTCGTCAACCAAAGCTGCATTGCCTCGTACGTGTACACGGCCCCGACGCAGTGTGATGCCTCGATGCCTAAGCACGTATGTTCCTACATGGCTTCATGTAGGTACAAGTCAGAGAAGTGGGGAGCGTGACACGTTGCTCGGGAACACCCCCGGCCACTCTATTTTCTTATCGACCGATAAAGCCCTTGAAGTTAAATATTGTCTTTGCCCAAACGCGACGCGGCTGTGAAGTACTCAGGCCCCGAGCTAACCTACATGTACCTTGCAAGAGCTTGCTGTGTCTGGTAAGGGGGGGGCTCCTTGTTAAATGCAGTCATCTCCGGTCGACAACATACAGCCAACTTCGAACGACGATACAAAGTCACGACCGTTTCTTGCATTCCAATATCCGCTTTTCAGGCGGCCAACGTCACAGACAACGGCAGACCGCCCGCCAACAGGCTACCTGATTATCTACGACCTTCTTGACTCGACCGACAAGACACTGTCCGTCGGGGCCAACCAGCACCATGGCTTCCCCTGAACGCAGAGTTTCCTCCGGGCTGCAGTCGGCGAACAGGTCGCCAGGTGATGGCGAGCTGCTGCAGTCGCTGAACAGGCTCTCACTTTCCAGTTCGCACAATGCCCGCAGTTCTTCGGGTTCGCCCATGGCCGGCGACCTCCGACCTTCAACCGCAGCGCGCAGCCCAATCTCTAGAACCAGCTCCATTAATAATGACTCTCGTTCACGTTCTGCCACCCCGAACCTTATGCGCAAATCTTCTACCACCTCATTGCGCTCAGTCGCTGGCACTGCACGACCCCCTTCGCGCAGGACGAGCACGACGAACCTCAGGTCCTCAGCCAGCAAGCCGAGCAACTTCCCAATTATCGTCGAGAAGCCTGCCCCGACCGTGGCCGCCGTTGCCAATGAATACTTCAGGAGGGAACTGGACACTCTACACGCTGGGCTCTCAACTCGTCCTACGGAAACGGTCGTTATTCTACACGATGCGTGCTATGGTCACCGTTTCTCCCGCCCTCGCTCATCGAAAGGCCTGTTGAGCACCATCGTCGAGCGCCCCGAGAGGATTCAAGCCAGCGTTTTGGGCGTATCCGCAGCATATGTCAGGCTCGGCGAAAGACACAGCGAAGGGAATGTCCCAATTCATCCCAACCTGGATCCCACCACGCTCCCCTCGATCCCTTTCCTCATACTGAAGACGGAACGCAAACTGCACTTGGATGCGTCTGCTGTCACCAACGTCCATGGCACTAAGTGGATGGAGGAGTTGAAGATGATGTGTGAATCGGCGGAGACGAAGCTGGCAACGAACGGCAACGAGTTGCGACGGCCTGACGTCAATCGAGGGCCCGACGTTGAACCGCCACGGAAGCTGCACGAAGGGGACTTGTACCTCTGCTCCGAGTCTCAGAGCGCGTTTGAAGGGGCACTGGGTGCGGTATGCGAAGCTGTCGACATCGTATTCTCGCCTTCGCCTCAAAAGCGCGCATTCGTTGCTGTGCGTCCTCCCGGCCATCACTGCTCGGCTTCACACCCCTCGGGGTTCTGCTGGGTCAATAACGTCCAGGTCGGCATCATGCACGGAGTGTTGACTCACGGTTTAACGCATGCTGCTATCATCGACTTCGACCTGCACCACGGTGATGGGTCCCAGGCCATCGCATGGGCGCACAACAAGCGCGGGCTTGCCAAGAATGCCCCCGCGTGGAAGAAGACCTCGATTGGCTATTTCAGCCTTCACGACATTAACTCGTACCCGTGCGAATACGGCGACGAGGAGAAGGTGAAGAATGCCAGTCTTTGCATCGACAATGCACATGGACAGAACGTATGGAACGTCCATTTACAGGAATGGAAGACCGAGGTCGAATTCTGGGAGTTGTACCAGTCGAAGTATTCGATTCTGCTCGAGAAGGCCCGGAACTTTTTACGGTTGCAGACGAAACGATTCCAAGCTTCGGGTCAGGTGCCTAGAGCCGCCATCTTTCTCTCTGCCGGCTTCGACGCGAGCGAGTGGGAGGGTGTGGGCATGCAGCGACATAAAGTCAATGTTCCCACGGAGTTCTACGCCCGCCTCACTCGAGACGTTGTCAAGCTTGCAGCAGAGGAAGGGCTTAGCGTGGATGGCCGAGTTATCAGCGTACTTGAGGGCGGCTACAGCGATCGCGCTCTGTACTCAGGAGTACTGAGCCATCTGGGCGGCCTAGCGGGGAACGAGCCTATATTCACTCGAGATGGCGATAATGGCGGACTTGGACACGAGATGGGCAACAAGATGAGATCGCCCAGTCAAGAAGACAGCCGACCGAGTACCATGAGCGAAGTTGATCCTCTGCCAAAGTTTTCCGCATTTCCGTACGATCCTAGCTGGTGGTCCGCTTCGGAGCTCGACCAACTCGACGCCTACACGGCTCCCACACCTCCGAAGCCTATCACGATTCGAGAAGGCCCCGCCCCGACTTATTCGTCTCCCACTCGGGCCTCTGAAG
Source organism: Monosporascus sp. 5C6A (assembly GCA_004155035.1). Taxonomy (NCBI): domain Eukaryota; kingdom Fungi; phylum Ascomycota; class Sordariomycetes; order Xylariales; genus Monosporascus; species Monosporascus sp. 5C6A. The sequence continues at coordinate 89,639 of QJOB01000234.1, forward strand.
CCAAGCTGACTGAGATGGCAAAGGTCCGTCGCAGTCTGTCGGGGTACAATGCTTCGAATGGAGGGCGGCCAATGGAGATAAGAGCAATAACGCCTCCGCCTCCGGACGTTCCGTGGCCAGCAGCCGCCCACGAACTGAGCAATCTCCTTATCCCAAACGACCGACAAATCAGCAGTTGCAAGCACGAGGAGCTCAATGCGGAGGCGACTAAGGTTAAGCCGCGTCAGTCTCTCAGCTCGATCAACAGTGAGATGGGGGACGTTACTGCTTCCCTCCCGCCTCGTTCTTCAACCCGCATGTCTCTTCGAGAGCGGAAACCTACTAGATACACAGATCCGGACAGCGATGTCGATACCAAAACGAGGAGGAAGACAGTCGGTGGCGCACTCGCCACAGATAAGGTACGCACCCTCAATCAACCCTCGAACATCAAAGTAGGCGATCTAATAGGATTACAGGCGACCGCTCGTGGGAAGCCAGCACATGCACGTCAGCTGAGCAGAGCATCCAGCGTTATCTCTCGGCCGACCACAGCCTCGAACACGCCACCGGAACCAGCCTCTGTTGGCTTGGAATCTGGCAGCCACCCAAGTATGCGGCCAAGTACCTCTATGAGTGTTCGCACGAAAAGCAACGGGGACCTGTATGCGAAGAAGACGCGACCTACAGCGCCGGAAAAGAAGGAAGCCCTCCGGGCACCAAATTTCCCGAAGGCGACCAAAGCTACGACACCGAAGACCAATGCCGCTTCGAGCCAAGCGGCTGCTGGAGCGCCATCCCCCCCGGCGCCTAACAACGCCGCCACGAAACCTGGCCGGGAATCTGCAGTAGGTCATACATCCGAAAAAACGCCACCGAGACCTACCGCAGATGCCGGGAACGACATGGATAAGATTACTAATGGAATGAAACGGATCAAGATCAAGTTCCTCACCAAAGAGGAGAGGGAGAAAAGGAAGCGCGAGGCAGCTGAGAAAGCGGCTGTGAAAGGGAAAGCGGCTGCCGAGCCCACAGCAGTATCGATCACCCAACCAGCACCAACAGAGCTACAAGCCGAGCCAACCACCCCGGCCCTAACATTCCCCAGCATCGTGACGACGCCGGTTTCCGCTAGGGACCAACTGACATTCGCGGAGAGCTCCCCTCCCGCCGCGTCCACGCCGGCCACCACCGCCGCCGCCCAGACCCCGGACCTCTTCATTCCGTACCAGCCCGAGGGCCCGACGCCCGCGGCCGTCCCCGTGTCGGGACCCATCCGGATTCTGGACCCCAATGTCGGCTCCCGGCCCGCTTCTGCTTCGCCCAGGAAGCCGCGCCCGTTCGAGGCGCGCAAGCTTGCCACCGTGGGTAGCCCCCAGAAGACTAGGGGCTACCAAGGGCATGGGTTCACGGCCACGTCGCCCATTCCGTTCGCGGCGCGGCCGCGTTCCTCGGGCGGCGCGATTACGGCGGCGAAGAGCAGCGGCATACCGCGGAGGGAGAGCGGCGGCAGCAGCAGGTGGTAGTAAGAATACAGTCTGGGGCTACGCTTTTGTCTATCCACAACATCCATCCGATTTAGCCAGCCACTCAGTTCGATAAAACGCGGACTCTATCTAACCATATACTCACTTCGCCGTTATCCGTGGGCCCCCCGCCGTATCCGTCGTGTTCTAGCCTGCCTCGCATCCTCTTCGTTACGATACCCTCTTGTCACTATACACGCCTTCTTTTTTTACTATTTAATTTTCACCACTGCGCCAGTGCGGCCGGTTGGTTGGCTGGCTTTTGATAGAACGTTTGGTTGGAAAGGACGGGGCTTGTTTTGTATGTGTAATCAATCGCACGACTGGAAATTGCAATCCGATGGCACATTGTCAGAATACCTCGTCTGTCTGTATTGAGTGTGAATAATGCCACGGGCCTGGTTGTGTGGGGTTGACTTCAATGTGATGGGGTTTTATAGATGCAGATGATAGAGTACAGATGTTGATTCTAGTATAATCACTCTTTAGATCGCACCAGCGTAAGACCTACTTTTCATATAGTATACTTATAGATTGTCCACGGTAGCCGAGGCAATAGGGCACTTGGAAGGTTAATTTACGACATTATATTCCATCTCAATTACTATGTCCTGCTTGACGTTTTCGTCTCATTTCACCCTCAAAAACCCAAAAGCCCCAAACGCCATACTGCTCAAACTCAGCTCACTCCTCCCAAATGGTATCGAGCACGCGCGGAAATGAGACCATCCCAGCGATGCCAGGTCTTTCAGTAAGAACATCATATCTCGAATAAGCTCAAAATTTGAAGCCAGAGCCCGGTGCATCGTTGCTATGGTCATTGTTGAATGTCAGTTCCGACGGGCTTACGCTGCCCAGCTGCGACGGTTGCGCAGTCCCCTCTACGGATCCGGAACCCGTGGGGCTTATGTCCAGTAACAGGTCGTTGAGCTCCTGTTCCGAAAAGCTGAACTCGCCGACGTCTGGGAGATCCACGTCCATCGCTGTCGTCGTCTGCGGGGTGAAGTTTGTAGAATCAGCTGCCGCCGCTGCCGCCATAGACCGGAGACCCGCAGTGATGCCCGAGATACTCAATGACAACGGCTGCTGCTGCTGGGCAGCCGTCGCGCCGCTTAAGCCACCACCGCCAATCATCAAAGACGAAGAAGGCACGGGCACGGCGACGGCAGTGCCCTGGATGGCGGTCTTGAACTTGCCGAGCAGGACGGGGTCGTCGCAGGGCGTCTTCTCCATGCCGAGGATCTGGCGCGCGCGCTCGCGCATGGCTTCGTCGCTCGGGAACACGCCGCCGGAGCGGTGCAGCTCGCGGCGCACGTACTCGGCGAGCCCGCTCTCGAGCTCGCGCGAGCAGAAGACCTTGGCGGGCGCCGGGTAGCGTCGCGTCAGGTGCTGCAGGAAGTGGGTCGTCGTGGCGGCGTCGGGCTCGAACTCGAAGGGCGGCGTCGTCGTAGCCGCCGTCGCTGCTTCCTCCTCCTGCCCGTTTTTATCGCCGCCCACGCCGCCCACGCCGCCGAGCGTGATCTTGGGCGCCGCTTGCAGCGGCTCGATCGTCGACTGCGGGTTCGGGTACACGTACGGCGGCGAGAACCTGGTCCCGCCCTCCCGGGGGTGCCAGGCGTCCGTCTCGCTAAGCCCGGGGCCAGAGTCCCTTGGGAGCAGCCCGACGTCGCGCTTGAAGCGCAGCAGCCACTCGTCGTTGTCGGCAGCGGTCCGGTTGAACACGTCGTCGCTGCATCATTCATGTCAGCTAAGAAGTCTCCATGGACGGGCGTCTGGCGGGGACCTCTATGCGGACTACTTACTCGTCATAGACTATCCATCGAGCCTGATGCCTGAGCTCCTCGTCGGTCGGGACATGTCGGTTCGGGTTGTTCGTCGACATTGTCGATGCTACGAAGCGGCTGAGACACCGGGCGAGGCGACGATCGCAATTGGCGTCGCTGAAGAAGGCAGCCATCCCTATCCGGACGTTCTTGGTGTTCGGAAATGCTGAACCCCCGAGGTGCTCCGTGTTAGAGCTGCCCGACCCTAGCGGCGAGGACGTGGTATCTGGACCTTCAATGCTAGGCTGACTTCCATGTTGCAGAGACGGTGTTGCGGTGTATTCCGTCAATGGGCCGCTTGAGGTGGACTTTAACGGCGCTCCAAGGGGAGGATGTCGCTGTCGGAAATGCGATAGCCACTCTCTGTCATCAGCGGCCGTCTGGTTCCATTCGTCGTCGATATCGTAAATAATAACCCGGGCTTGCCGTTGCAGAGCGGCATCTGTCGGTTCCGTTCCCAACGACCGCTGTGCTTGAAGGAACTCTCCCAACTCTCGCTCCAACCTGCTATAATTGTAGATGGTAGAATCTATGGTCTTTGCGTCTTTGGATCGCTTGTCGACGTCCACGATATCTTCGCTTCGAGGCAGGTGGGCACGCTGTCTGAATCCCTCTAGCCATTTCGGCGAGTTGTGTATCAACCTGAGTAGCCAGTTTGCCACTTGGTCCGAAGGGTTACTGGAGCTCTCCTCGGTCCTGCCAATAATTCGACACGCCTCGACTTGGAGCTCTTGGTCCATCGCCGTTAGGCCAAGCAGCTCCCTGGCTTTGACATACTCATGCAGTTGCCTCTCGAAAGGGCAGTCCTCGAAGATGTTGTTCTTGCCATTGATGCGAAGTGCCGACATGCAACTCTCCGCCGAGTTCCGGATTGGCCGGTACACTGCACTGCCCGTCACTTCATCAGAAGACATGACCAGATCACGAAGCCAGGAAGATTCGATCCCAGAAGGACTCCTCGACAGGACATCGGCACTGAATATCACACGGCACGCCTCATATTGTATCTCGGCGTCGGTCGGCGTTTTACCGGTATCGTGAATCCGGTTAGATATCCAATACTGTAATTCAACCTTTAGGAGCTCGTAGGCGTTGCTCGGCGTCCATGGAGCGTTATGGCTCGCCATGTACGGCAGAGGTGATTGCCTTTCATCATGAATCATATCTATCGCAATGGGTTAGCTATAGCGGGCGAAAGGAACCTTGCCGGTCATCTCACAGGGTGGAATAGAGTTCTCAACCATTTGGAGCACAGGGGCTTCGAAACCCCAGTCACCCTTCCAGTCCGCCATGGTATTACCCGTCTTGAAGTGTTCGGCCAGGTGATCGACTCGCATGGACCAGCTATCCATGATGATGCCACAGAAACCACACCGCGATCGGATCTCCGGCGAATTCGCCCGCCACTTATCCATGGACCACTGGAGAAACTTGACATTGTGCACTAGTTTCAAGTGTTGCCGCAGGTGGTCTTTCCTGTAGAAGGTCCTCTCCTCTTGCGTCCGCTCGATGCAGCCAGAATAATTATGTGACTCCACATGGGCATCGTCGGGGCTGGCCAGACCACAGAAGACACAACTAGGCGCGTTGTTCTCAGGGTTCACATCCCTCGGCCCGTTTGGGCAACACACCCATCGCTCAAGAGACAAATGCAAAGATTTCTCGTGCCGTTGCCAATCGTGTTTGGTTCTAAAGGTCTCTGTGCAGAAAGTACACTGGAAGGTCTTCAGAGGTTGGCTTAAGGCCTCCTCTGCTCGCTTCGGAGGCGCCCTCCTGCGGCGGCGTCGGCCCCGCGTCCGAACAAACGAAGGAACAGACGAGCCCCGAGAGTTATGTGAGAAGGAGGAAGCGAAGGATCCGCCGCTGGAGTGGGAGGTCCCGAAACTGCTGGCCGAGGACTGGTTGCAGAGAGACCTGCTGGACCCGTCATCTGAGAGGGTGGAGATATAAGGACTGTTCCGGCCAGATGTGGACGACGTCTGGGAATATGACGCTGACACGGCTCGGGCAATCGCCGTAACGGAGGCGGGTTCGTTTTCCGGCGGAGAGTGGGCCCAACGCTGGAGAGGGTTCATGTTCGCAAAACGGCTCGGTGTGCCTGGGCGCTGGGGAATGTCAATGGCTTGGGCATATCCACGGCCGATATGAGGGGAAGTAGCCCTCGTGATGTGAATCTTGCCGCGGCGTCGGGCATTCGCGAGCCAGTTCGTAATTTGTGTCTTACTGAGTCCGGTCATTCTCTGAAGGTTCTCCTTTTCCTCTTCCGTGGGATAAGGATGCTTGCTATGGGTTGATAGCCAGTTCTTAAGGATCTTGACCGACTCCCTGGAGAACCTGGCGCCAATCTTAGGCATATTCTGAGGATTCCGTGTTGGGGGCTGTCTTTCGGCGTTCTCGTCTGACACTGAGACGAGCCCTGGGGCCTCCGAGTTGATGATAGCGGCCAAGTCGTCCTCGAGCAAGATCGACGTCTCTGGTCTATCGCCCATAATCGGCCAAGGATTTGCCGGGAATGTCGCACCCGCCTCGGCGGTGAGATTGTTGGTCAGCGGCCCAAAACTGCATCCGCATCGCAGCGCAACACAACTGGTACAGTAGCCCTTGTATTTACCCTCCCGGATTCGCTTACACTGATAGCCACCTACGGCGCAATGGTTGCAAGGAGTCTCCGGGGTTTCCCAGTACATGGTGGCACACGGATCGTGGCCCTCCATGTTAGCGTTGGGGCCCGCCGGGACACCGGCGTCGTTGGCCATCTGAGTCGACGTAAAGTGCTCGATGGCCCAGTTTGCCCACTCGTCGCCGTCGATGTCTTGAAATAGCAGGTCTATGTCTGGTTGATCAGAGGCAAGAGCCGCCTCCGCTGAATTGGTTACGCCCTCGGAGACGGCCGGCAAGTCGAAGCCGGTGCCGGGAGCGGCTGCGTCCCAGTCCACGAAGTCCATCTCTTCCAGCTCGTCAATTGTGGTCATCTAAAGGGCGTGTGCTTGCGTCGGAATAGGCTTAGGTCCAAGTCACCGGACTACTGGCATGTCAATTTGTCGAGAGCAAAAGCAGAAGGGCGCGGGGAAGAGCACGATCCGTGTTCCTTCAGCTTACAAAAGACTTTGCAGGCGGGTTATGGAATTATTCGGGGAAGTTGTCAAGGTTAGGGGTACGAATGAATAAAAGAGAATTCTGGCATATCCAGTGCCTGCCTAGCCAAGAGATAGCGAGGAAGGGGGACTGAGGGACGGAGGAGCGTAAGCACAGTTAGAGCGCCGAAACGGAAGTAGATTCACAAACTGTCCAATCGGGCCGTTCCCTAAGAGGCAGAATTACTTGATATCATCCGAACATCGCTAATGTTTACAGGAGTATATTCGAAAGAGCCACTCATTATCTGACCCGGAGAGGGTTGCTCATTGGAAGCGATGTGCGTCGTCGTAGGCGTAACGTACGAGCAGGGTGTCTATCAACTCCACGAGAATACAGCTGTGCTAGCGCGGGGGCTAGCGTCCGCCCTTGAATTGACAAGACGAAGGGCGCAAGATGGAGCTGAGTTGTGGGGTCCATGTGGAGAAGCCCTACCTATTGGCCAGCTCCCCCTATAAGTGGCCTAGTCAGCCCCGGTCCGCCCATGCGCGCTTCTCGATCGCGGTTGCTTGACTCTTACGACATCGGATTAGCATGTTGGCTTGTGACTCAGTGTCTCCTTTCGGTTAGTGTATATCTGCATGGAAGATCTGCCTGGGCATTACGAAGCGTTGGCTCCCCTTGGGAAGAAGCATGTGGTGTGGCTCCCATATTCCGGGTTGGCTTGCGGGGGTAAGAATGACGCCTAGGATTACCCCGTCTCCGTGACCACCTATAGTAATCTCACTTGGATCTAACCCCTCGCCCCCCGGGGATCCCGCTGAAGCCGGAACAGGGTGAAGCGAGGTCGTCGAATCGTCGGACCCTGAGGATTCTCGGCGAGTGATCCTCGTTGACGGTAGGTCGTCATTGGGGAACTTCAAATTTTCGGGCCGGCCGGTCGCGGAGAGTGATCTTATCGGTAGATTGTGGGCTCCCCTATCCCGACACGCCGCCAAGGGACGAGCGCAGGCCTCGCTAATCAGACCCCTCCTGTAAATGACTACCCTAGAACATACCAAGCCTCTCCCCTACGAGCAGGAAGTTTCCAGGTGCCGTCTCCCAGATCACGATAGGGCAGGTAGCAATGGCCTAAAATGGTTTGCTTCTCTGGTTCGAGGCCTCGCCACAAATCAGGGTCACAGAGGCTGGCGAATTTTGAACTCTGCGGACACGTCTGATAATAATCCAAGAACGTGTCATCTCAGGCTTCGTACACTGGGATCACCCCGGAGATAAAGTCTCTGACATGGTATATACCTATATCGAGAGTCAGTTAACCAGCGGCATTCGATAGTTAGTAACCTAAGTGGTTGAGCAGAAAAGAGGCATGCTGAAGGCAAGGGCTCTCACCTCGCTAAGCACGCAATTACCTTCTCGAGTTTCGGACAGACCTGCCGCATGAGTCTAACTTGATAGCTTGTCTTATACAAGATAATTAAACTGTCAGATTCATGGTGCATCGACCTAGCATATCGCAATGTGCTGTACACGTCAGGGGCCCGCCAAAGACATAACCGGGAGGATTATGAACCTACGTTAGGACGCAGTATTGTATGAAGGCCGGGAAAGATGAATGACAAAATCCGGCGAGTGAATTAAGAGTAATATAAGTGATCGGGGCGTTAGACCTCGTGTTTCTTAGGTCGTTGGCGTCAGCTTTCAGCGTCACCGTCTCTAGGGGTTCGTGATTGCATCATCCAGTTCCACTGCACGTTACTGTAGGTCTGGTGGCGGCTTTCGAAGTAATAGCAGAACCAATGCCGCAAAGCACTTCGGGTTACGGCGCACCTTGCTGCGAGATCCCGAACGATATAAGGACAATGTCGTAATTAGGTATCCATTGCCGTAAAACAATCCATATGGGACTGGCGAAGAGATATGCATTACCCGGAGCTGTAAGAAACCTGACGTTCCTAGTGCATTTGGAGTTCATTCCGTGCTCGGAAATCTCACGATATAGTGCAATGGTTCTAAGGTATAGCCGCGACACCCCCTTTATGTCTCATGGAAGCTGCTTCTTCGGGGCCAGTACTTATATGAGATCGATTGTTCCCGACCTTAAGCATGAACGGTGGCTAATGGACCGCTGGGCAAATATTCAGAGGCTTTGCCATCCTACGAAGAGTGACCAATCCAGCTATGTGCCTAGGACATATTCATGACGACGCCACTCATCATCGGAAACCATCCAATTATGGTTCGAGACGTGCATATGAATTAGTGAAATCACGGCCTAAGAAAGAGGGTAATGGAAGGCTTGATAAGAGAGCAAAAGCCCGGGGACCGCGGTGTACGAGCATGGTCACTGGGTCAACTAGAAACCATTTTTCTCAATGGCGACATACATAGCAAGAAATTGCTGTCGTATGGTGGCAACTATTGTGGCGCGGCCTATCCAATGCTAGATGGATCCGGTCCTGTGGTGTTGCTTCCGTTTGGAGGGATCACTGGCCGTCTCCAATAGGTCCCTCTCCTGTTTAGTGTAGAGAGGCTTGCTGTTGAAGACGAATCCCTCGCTTCTTCCTTTATGGAGTTCAGAGTGACTATTCTCGTATGACGAATCCAACTTCAGTTCATCGTTCAAAAGTGACGACGATAGACAGCAATCAACGGCCGATACAGATGAGAATGGCGTGCAGTAAGTGACTAACACGATGCGGGTGCAACGGCGGCCACCGATGAAACTGCCACGGGGCGCCATTGTATTGCCCTGACAAGAGGAGACTCGAAAATATAAAGCTGAGACCCAGGTTGGGATTGCTCGAGTAGTCAGATACCCCTTCAACGCCCTTGGCGGCTAGAGCTATAGGATGGCTGAGAAGTTCCACGCCAGCGATGCTAGACTGCTAGATCGCGATTGAGGGATGTCATCGCGCCCCCCGGGACCTGCCGAGCCTGGCTTAAGTACACTAACAGACGTACGACGATTAGTAGGCTAGGGCTCGACCGAGGCCAATGGGGCGTATCATAGGTAGCTGACTACTAAACAAAGGAGAAGGGATAGTACGCATAGACGCCGTACCGGCTCCCGGATATGCTATATTGACAGAGAAGTTCGCTAGAGGCATCCTATCAGCCACCCAAAACGGCGCCCGAGAGGTTTATAATTCGGTGACCCGAGAATACCGGTAGTCCTAGGTGTTGGGGTTAGCTGCCTTAAGGATTAAATACTTAGGCATGCTGATCTGTATCTCCATGTACTCGTAGGGGGTCATAGCTTACCTAGATGGGTATTAGCCACATCCAACTCAGCCACGTTGGCAGGAGCAGCTTTAGGAAGACTTTCCACCATTCAGCAATCTGTTGTAGTTGGTAGACGCCTAATAAACCGACATTCGAGTGCTCTAGACACCTCTTGATCTTAATATCCAGCATTCACGTTTCATTTTCTTTCTTAGCTTCCGAGGCTGCTTGCTTGCATGGTACGCTACAATCGAGAGCCTCCGCCAGCTTTGCTTCGCCAATACCTTGAACCTCTGATCAAACGCTCCCAGTGAAAGCCACAGCCCTCTTTGTCACGCCTGCAGTGTCTCTTGCTGCGCTTTGACTTTGCCATCATTTGAAATTTCCCACGTCCTCACCCAACCCTCATTGATCTCGCAATGGGGCACCACTTGATCCTGTCCGTCATCATTGCAAACCGTCCATATCCTGAGCTTGGACTCGGCCGACCATGACGACGCCCTTGCATATAAAGCGCATGACCAGGGAGAGGGACAACCTTGAGAAAGAGAACCCGGACTATTTTGTTCATTTTCAGGATAATGATCTGCTTAACTTTGAGGCTTACGTTCTGGGACCAGACGACACTCTTTACCAGCACAAACTTGTCAAACTTTGCTTCAAAATCTCTGAGAGATATCCCCTGGTGAGTGTTCTCATTCGTCTTCCAGTGTGAAACTAAGAAGAGGTATAAGGTGCCCCCGGAGGTTAAGTTCGTTCAACATTCAGGGGAGAGAATACATCCAAACCTGTATGCCGATGGCAAAGTCTGCCTCAGCATACTTGGGACATGGGCGGGCGAGCCATGGGCCTTCGGCATGAATTGCCACACAGGTTAGCCTCCACATCTTTGTCTGTTTTGATGGGCGCTTCTTACTCACCCATACAGTTCTCATCACCATCAGATCCCTGCTGGATAACGAGCCATATAAGCATGAGCCCACGAGGGATAATAATCCAGCATTCAACAACTTCGTCCAATACATGACGTGGCGGTGCCTCCTGTTGGATTACATTCGGCGCGAGACCACAGTTCCTGGCAGGACTTTTTTGCAGCGACACCTTCAAGAACGAGCGCCTAAGATATTGGACGAGCTCCTCCGGCAGCAGACGGCAAATTCTCACGTAACGCAGCTTACCTCACCCTATGACAGTAGACCCAAGAAACCTGATTATCCAGGTCTCCTTCAAGATATGAAAACCGCTATCTCGGATGCGCTATCAGCATCAGGTGGTACAAAAAGGCCGCTCGGGTCATCTAAAGCTCCTGGGAGCCTTGATGCCGCTTCAGATGACCGTCCTCAGCATGAGCAGAAGCTGAGCAAAAGGCAGCATCCCGGTCAAGTCATCGACCTGGAGGATACTACGTCAGCCTTGTCTTCCTCCAGCGTCGCACCCGATACGCCGCTGAAAGGAAAGTTACCCGACTCTGGCGCTAGATACGCCGTCCCCAAACACGCAAACGACAAGCCTCACGAGGTCATTGACTTGACCTAAGCCTTGGACAATTCAAAGGACGTAGAAACTCCCTGGTGGATCAGTTTCTCTGGTATTGACAGTCACCGGCAACTGCCTACCCTAGCATGATAGTGCTTACGGTGGTAGTTATAGCAACTCCAGTATCTGTCCAACCCTACTGCATCTCGTCAATATGGGGGGGGGGGGGGGGGGGGG
>QJOB01000235.1:0-100659 GCA_004155035.1 Monosporascus sp. 5C6A
AAACCCCCACCAAAAAAAAAAAAAAAAAAAAAAAAAAAAAAAAACGTACGTATTTAAATACGTTCCAAGGTAATAACCTAACGAAAGGAAAGCATCTAAAACTGCCGGAATCGGGGGATAAAAAAAGCAGGGCCTCCTAAAAAAGTTCCCCGTACCGCCGAATAAACTCCGACCGCAATAAGTCCGCTTGGTTTGGAAAATCGTCAGCCTTTACAAAAAATGATTATACCTTAACTTATTGGAATTATGGGAAAACAAGGCATATTACCCGTTATTACAAGGCGGAACGTAAAGGAAATTTCCCTTTCCAACTTAAAAACGACGATACGGCGGCCAAACAACAGCCACCGGCCGCCATACAAAACGTTATTATTTTCGATAATTTTAATAAATCGAAAAAAGTACTACCGGAATAAAAACATACGTTCAATTTATTTCGGTTAAATAACGTTAAATAATTAGCGTAAAACCGCCGTTACAAAGTATAGCTACTTTTTTTTAAAAGAAATTAGCCTATAATTACTATAAAAATAGACCTAAATATAAAAACGGAAGTAAATACGTATAATAAACATTTTATTAAAAAAACATAAGTTCTGCTTTATTACCGTTAATATCCTTACGTTAATAGAAGTTAATGGAACTTTTATTAAATATTATAGAATTTTTAAAATAAAAATATAAATAATAAATAAGCGTTAAAACATTTAACGTTTCTGGCAGATTTATTTTGCGATTAAATGTAATTAATTAACGTCCAAATTACTTTTATTCCGATTTGAAATAAACAGATTAAGTATATTATTAAATATAATAAAATGTAAATAAATTTATAACGGCTTAAAAGAAATCGACGGCAAAAGAATCGTAAACCTAAAGTTTACCGGTAAGCCGGTTTACGTTATTAACTTCGTCGGATTCGAAAATAATTGTAATATTTTTAAATTCGATAAAAAAGACGCTTTTAAAGTTATACGGTTACTTAAATATTTAAAAAAGTTTCGGAATATATATTCCGAAAGAAAGTCGAAAACGTTATCTATATTTCCAAAAGTTAAACATCCGATTAACCTAATATTAAGTAAACTGCTTTTTGTAAGCCCGATTTGCCCGATTTTAAAGCTTTAACGGCGAAAGTTCGAAAAATATATTTGCGAAAATTTAGGTACACAACGAATTCGAAAGTTAAAGTTAGAAATTACTATATCCGTTTTATTCGTATCTAAAAAACGGTATATTAAGATTATATGTTAATTACTGGTTATTAAATTAAGTTATTATTAAAAATCGGTATTTCTTATTATTAATTTTTAAATTCCTAAATTAATTAAAATCTGTTAAAGTTTTTTCTAAACTAGATTTATAAAACGTATATTACCGCATTTGGATTTAGAAAAACGATAAGTAAAAAACCGTTTTCCGAACAAAATACGGGTAATTTAAATATATAATAATGCCATTTAAATTTATCAACGCTTTTACGATTTTTTAAATATATATATATATAAAGTTTTAGCCGACCTTATTAATAAAATCTATATTATTTATTTAAACGATATCGTAATTTTTTTAAATAACGAAAAGAAATACGCGATATATTTTCTATTAATTTACGAACGGTTAAAAAAATATTAATTATGTACTAAATTATCGAAATACGAATTCTTTCAAATGGAAATTTCGTTTTTAAAATTCATTATTAATGCCTAAAAAATATAAATAAATCGTCGTCAAATTATTACAATCTAGAGGTAAAAGCCCTTTAAGTTAATATACGATATCTAGGTATTTTTAAGGTTTATTAATTTTTACAGAGAGTTTATCGCTTAATATTCGAAAATAACCGTCCTTATTATTAATTTATTAAAAAAACACCTTAAAAAAGATTTCGAATAAGCAGTTAAAATAATTAAAACGTTCGAAAAACTAAAAGCTACTTTTTGTAATATGGTTATATTCCAATATTAGGACCTTATTCAGCGTATTCGTATAAAAACCGATACGTTTATTAAGGCCATATCCGGCATTTTATTACAACTTCACGGAAAAAATTAACACTCGGTCGCTTTTTAATTACGAAAACTTTCGAACACCGAAACAAAATAAATAACCGGCCATCAAAAGCTATTAGCTATTATGGCAAACCTAAAACATTAATACCAATATTTGGAAAACGCCGAATAAAAATTCCTAATTCTAACAAACCATTAAACGTTAAAAAAGGTAATTGCTATACTTACGCAGAACTTTCGGAAAAAGCTTACCTAGTAAATATATCGATTATCCCAATTTGATTTTAAGATATAATACTAACCGAAAAAAATAACCCGGCGAATAAATTAAATAAACGGCCAGATTATATAGCAACGCCAATTAATTATAATAACGTAATTTTTATATTCGCAATAAAATCCAGTTAATTAACAAATTATTTAACGTACTACACCAATAAGCTATACATATCAATAAGCTGTAACGTCCCACACAAGCTTATCGGACACACAAGCTCGTCGGACACTTTCTGGCACCTTGCAATAACAAATTCAAATAACTTAACAACAACACATCGCATTAATTAAAATCAATCGGATTCTTTTTCGCTAGACGTATCTACAACTTCGTCACAAGTACGCGTATTATGTCCAGGCTTGCCACAAACGCCACATTTCCGTTCCTTAATTTCAACCCTTTTGCAACGACCTCCTCCAGCTGCTGTTGGCTGCAATTTTTTACCACCTCTTTTTTTTTAAGCCAGAAAAGCTTGTCCTTTTTGTATAGTAAATGTTCCTTTTTCTTGAAGACGTTTGTTTTTGGTTCTACGACGTTTACTTAAGATATAGTTCGTTTTACGTAATTAGGCAGCTTTTTCCCGAAAAAAAAAATTTTCGTACAAAAATAACAAATTACTTTTGGTTAAAAAATTAACCGATTCAGCCATTTTTTGTTTTGACGTATTACCCTGCGGAATTCCAATCTTTTTTTGCAAATAACGTCCTTGCTTCGTTACTTCTTTAATATTTTTAAGGGTTTTCGCAAGCAGGGAACGAATGGAACCGGCGGAGATTAGCGGGGAGACGGTCGGCGTAGGCAAAACTGGAAAAACCTCCAATTCGGAAAAAACATTATTAAGATCGAATAAAACAAGACCAGCTTTCGCAAATCCAGATTTGATATTATTGGACGTTATAACAGCTTGGAACGCGTCGTAAAAACCGGCGAGGAAATCTTTTTTGGCAATATAGATATAATGGCGTCGCATTAGGTTTTCGATATACCGCAAATAAACGCGTTTTAAAACAAAAAAACAAGATACGTTAAAAAATTAAAGCCGATAAAAGGAATATACGGACATACAAAAAATAATAATGTCGTAATTGGCGCAGTATTTTTCGAATTCCATCGAATAATAACTTTCGTGGCCGTTAAGAATAAGGAAACGTTTCGAACCTTTCGTACGCGTCCAAATATATTTATCGAAATGTTAAATTTATTTTAAACCTAATTCGTTTGTTATCCAGCTATTATGGTTTATACCAAACTTTTAATCGGTTAGTAATTTACTGTCGTAATACTAGGACCCAAAATAATTTTTTCCTATTATAATAATAAATAACGGCAAAACCCAACTTTAAGAATTAACAACTTAAATAACTATAACTTATTCTTTATTCCCTTATTACGCTTATCTAAGTTTTCCACGTTTTTCGGTACTGGTAATTACTATACCCGTTATTATAAGAAACCCTATCAAAAATCCTGTTTCGTCGAAGTTATAAATATCTTTTTTTGCAATACCGTATTTTGCGATAGTAACCCGGATAAACTCGAACTATTTGCGAAACGTTTCTGGATTTTCGCATAAAACCCGTTAATAATCGATTTTCCGATTTAAACGCGTTTAAAGTTTTTTTTACCGCCTAACAAAGTTCGACGCCCAGTTAATTCTAACGCGCCCTGTAACGCGTTAAGTAAATAATAGATTCGCTATATCTTTAACGTACTAAAGCCGGATAGGAAACGTTCGCGCATTGAGATCAAAGATACGGTCGACAATAGATTGCTTTTCGGTCGGCGTTAATTTTCGCAAATTCGAAATAATATCGGCTTGGGAAGGTTTGCCGTGAATTCGATTTTTTAAAGTAAATAAAGGAATTTCATATATAGAACTAAGCCGTCTAAAACTAAGTTTCGGGTTTCGTTTTTTAGCCTGAATGGCTAGGTTCATTCTGGCTTCTTTTATAAAACGTTCCATATTGTTGGTATTGAGATATGGGCAATTAAAGATAGGTGGTAAAAATGGCTAAAAAAGTGTCCGATGAGCTTGTGTGTCCGATGAGCTTGTGTGGGACGTTACACTTTTTGGCACCTCGTAATAATTAATCCAAATAACTTAACTACAACATATCGCATTAATTATAATTAATCGGATTCTTTTTCGTTAAACGTATCTACAACTTCTTCACAAGTACGCGCATTATGCCCGGGCCTGCCATAAACGTTACATTTCCGTTCCTTGGTTTTAACCCTTTTGCGACGACCCCTTCCAGTTACTATTAACTGCATTTTTTCACCACCTTTTTTTTTTTGGGCCAGAAAAGCTTATCCTTTTTATATAATAAGTATTCCTCCTTTTTGAAGACGTTTATTTTTGGTCTTCCGACGTTTGCTTAAAATATGGTTCGTTTCGCGTAATTAGGCGTTTTTTTCCAAAAAAAGCAATTTCGTACAAAAGTAACAAGTTACTTTTTGTTAAAAAACCAGCCGATTTAACAACCTTTATTAACAAATTACCTTGATAATTTTTAATTTTTCTTTATAAGTAACGTTTTTGCCTCGTTATTTTTTTTTTATTTTTAAGGGTTTTCGCAGGTAGGGAACGAATGGAACCGGCGGAGGTTAACGGGAAAACGGTTAACGTAAGTACAACTAGAGGAACTTTTAATTCGGAAAAAACGTTATTAAGATTAAATAGAACAAAACCAGCTTTTGCGAATCCAGATTTGATATTATCGGACGTTATGGTAATTTGGAACGCGTTATAAAAGCCGGCGAGAAAATCTTTTTTGGTAATATAGGTATAATGGCGTCGTATTAGGTTTTCGATATACCGCGAATAAGCGCGTTTTAAAATAAAAAAATAAAATACGTCGAAAAGTTAAAGCCGATAGAAAAAATACTTAGGGATATAAAAAGTAATAATGCCGTTATTCGTGCAGTATTTTTCGAATTCGATCGAATAATAACTTTCGTAACCGTTAAAAATAAAAAAACGTTTCGTTTTTTTCGTACGCGTTCGAATATATTTATCGAAATGTTAAATTTATTTTAAACTTAATTCGTTCGTTATCCAGTTACTATAACTAATACTAACCTTTTAATCGGTTAATAATAAATTATCGTAATATTAAAAATTAAAATAGGTTTTTCCTGCCAAAATAATAAATAACAATACAGTTTAATTTTACGAATTAACAGCTTATATTATTATAACTTATTCCTAATTACTTTATTGCGCCTATTTAGTTTTTTTACGTTTTTCGGCATTTATAATTACCATGCCGCAAATTATTAAAAGCCTTATTAAAAAGCTCGTTTCGTTAAAATTATAAATATCCTTTTTTACGATATTATATTTTGCGATTATAACCCGAACAAGTTCGAACTATTTACGAAATACCTTTAAATCTTCGCATAATACCCTTTAATAATCGATTTTTCGATTTAAACGCGTTTAGAACTTTTTTTGCCGTTTAATAAATCTCGACGTCTAATTAATCCTAACGCGTACCATAACGCGCTGGGTAAGCAACAAATTCGCTATATTTTTAACATGCTGAAGCCGGATAGGAAACGCTCGCGTATTTAAATCAAGAATCCATTCGACAATTGATTTCTTTTCGGTCGGCGTTAGTTTTTTTAAACTGGGGACAGTATCGGATCGGGCGCGTTTACCATTAATTCGCGTTTTTAAGGTAGTAAATGGAACGTCATAAATAGAATTAAGCTTTTTATAACTAAGTTTCGGATTTTTCCTTTTAACCTAAACGGCTAGGTTTATTTTCGTTTTTTTATAAGCCGTTCCATGTTATGGTAGTTAAGAAATATGTAATTAAAGTTAAATAGTTAAAATAATGAAAAAAGTGTATAGCTTATTGGTATGTACAGCTTATTGGTGTAGTACGTTAAGGAAATTAAATATTTAATAATAATTTTTTTCCGTACTATTAAAACGTTTAAACAAATACGATAATTTATTAAAGTTATATAAAATTTCTTAACAGCTAAACTCCTTAACGAATATAAGGTTAAAAAGGTTTAAATAACCGAACTTTACGTTAAAATAACGCGAAATTATTGCTATATAATCGCATATTGCTTTCCGGAAAGACGGAAAAAAAGAACCGTATACCAATACCCCTTACATAAGATACGTATAGTAAAAAATACCCAGGTAACGGCCGTTACCTAGGCCGTATTAAAAAAGTTAAAATCCGACGTAAAAAAAACGTACCGTTTTAACGTTAAAAAATCGGCGGAATTAAAAAACGAAAACGTTAAGGTTATTATACCGGAACAATACGTTTTACGTTTAGTAACAAAAAGATTAACCTAAAACAAAATAATATTTATTCCGAAAACTTCGGAATAATTTTATAATAAGATCTACGGATTACAGGTTAAATATTTAAACATCCAAAAATTTATAACGTTAACCTAAAAAAACGCCAGAATACAAAATATATTATGCAAACTTAAATAATATAATATTTTATCGAAATAAATTCGTTATCTTTTTACATTACGCGTTATGTTAATAACTAATTAACTAATATTATAATAATCCTTAAATAAGGTATATAAAAAGCCGAAAGATTATTAAATTAATTAACCGCAAATTTTGTTTAAAAAAATATGGCGAATAATATCCGAAAATATATCAAACGTTATTTTATATATCAAAATACGCGGAAATCTAGGTAACGTACCGGATAAGCGAACCGGATGGACAAGCGAACCGGATGGTTCTTTACACATTTTAACCTCCTAACTTCAATCGTTTATTTTTCAATACCAACAACATGGAACGGCTTATAAAAGAAGCGAGAATGAACTTAGCCGTTCAGGCTAAAAAACGAGACCCGAAACTTAGTTATGCGACACTTAGTTCCATATATGAAGTTCTCCAATTTACGTTACATGAACGATATAGCGGTAAACGCGCCCGAACCGATATTACTCCCAATTCGCGGAAATTAACGCCGACCGAAAAGAAATCGATTGTCGAAAAAATCCTTAACCTAGATAGGCGAGCGTTTCCTGTCCGGCTTTAGCACGTTAAAAATATGGCGAATTTGTTGCTTACCCAACGCATCGCGATACGCGTCGGGGTTAAATAGGTTTCGAATTTTGTACGACGGCAAACAAAACTTAAAACGCGTCTAAATCGAAAAATCGATTATCAAAAGGTATTATGCGAAGATCCAGAGGTATTTCGTAAGTAATTTGAACTTGTTCGGGTTATAATCGCAAAATACGGTATCGCAAAAAAAGATATTTATAATTTCGACGAGACGGGCTTTTTAATGGGGCTTTTGATAGCATCCGGTATAGTAATTACAAGTACTGAAAAACGTGGAAAACTTAGGTAAACGTAACAAGGAAATCGGGAATAAGTTATAGTTATTCAGGCTGTTAATTCGCAAAGTTAGGCTTTGCTGCCATTTATTATATTGGCAGGAAAAACCCACCTTAGTTCCTGGTATCGCAATAACCTATTACCAGCCGATTAGAAGGTTAGTACTAGTCCTAATAGTTAAACAACAAACGAATTAAGTCTAAAATGGATTTAATATTTCGATAAATATATACGAACGCGTACGAAAGGAACCAAACGTTTCCTTATCCTCGACGGCCACGAAAACTATTATTCGATCGAATTTAAAAAATATTACGTAAATAATGGTATTATTACGTTTTGTATGCCTGCGCATTTTTCCCATCGGCTCTAACCTTTTAACGTTTCCTGCTTTTCCGTTTTAAAACGCGCCTATTCGCTTTATATCGAAAGTTTAATGTAACGTTACCATACTTATATTGCGAAAAAAGATTTCCTCGCCGGTTTTTACGATGCGTTTAAAGCTACCATAACGTCCGATAACATTAAATCCGGATTTGCAAAAACTGGATTTGTTCTATTTGATCCTAATAACGTTTTATTCGAATTAGAAGTTTTTCCGGTTATACCTACACCGACCGTTTCGCTACTTACCTCCGCCGGTTTTAGTTTTTCCTTTTCTGCGAAAACCCTTAAAAATATCCGCAAAATAACAAAATAAGGACGTTACTTACAAAAAAAAATCAGAAATTACCAGGGTAGTTCGCCAACAAGAATCGTTAAATCGGTTAATTTTTTAACCAAAAGTTACCTGGTATTTTGGCATAAAGTTACTCTTTTAAAACAAGAAATTGCCCAATTATACAAAACCAACCACGTTTTTAACAAACGTCGCAAAATTAAAAACAAACGTTTTTAAAAAGGAGGAACACTTACTATATAAAAAGGACAAGCTTTTCTAGCCGAAAAAAAAAGGGGTGGTAAAAAAATGCAGCTAATAACGGCTAAAGGTAATCGTTGCAAAAAAATTAAAACGAAGGAACGGAAATGTGGCGTTTGCGGCAAGCCCGGATATAATGCGCGTACTTGTAAAAAAGTTGTAAATACGTCTAGCGAAGAAAAATCCGATTAATTTTTATTAATTTGATGTGTTATGGTTAATTAATTTGAATTTGTTGTCGCGAAGTGCCAAAAACCATCCGGTTCGCTTGTTCATCCGGTTCGCTTATCCGGTACGTTATAAGTTTTACGGAATATTATAATTATTTTTTTTATCGAAACAGTTATTTTAAAAATTAAATATAGATTTTATTATAAAGTTACCTTTTAACTTAAAAAATAACGGGTATAATTATAACGTTATTTTAATAATTATTAACCCGTTTACAGAATTAACTTTATTTTTATTTACGATTAAAACTTTAATAATAATAAAGTTAATTAGGATTTTATATAAAAAATAAAATATCGTTTCGGCTTTTTATTAAGCATCGTTAATAATCGAAATAAGCTATTTATTAATTAATCTTAAGCCGATTTTTATAAAATAAAGAAAATCGAACGCTAATTATCTACCGTTTATTATCCTTAATTTAATAAATAACTTAAACGTATAAACCAAATATTAAAAAAATATTTCCGAAATTATTATAATAAAAACTAAATTAATTAGGCGCGGTTATTACATAAAACCAAATTTGCTTATAATAATTACCGGAATAAATTTATTAGGTATTCGCCGTTTAAACCCTTATATGGCTATTATTTCCATATAATAAAATAAATACTTAATAAGTTTTAAATTAAAATTTAAAGGGTACGAAAACGGTTCGAACGTATAACGTAAATTTATTAACGGATATATAAATATTAAAAAAAGCCGTAATTAATTAAAAGAATATTACGATTGAAAATATTAATTAATAATTTTTAAAAAAAAGTTAAATTGTAAAATTATTTACGAAATATTTTAGGTTTAAAAAAAGCTTTAAGTTAATATTAACGTATATTTAGGTAAAGATCGTTAAATAAGTAAGATTATAAGTTTATAAAGTTTATTTATTTATAAAATATTAACGGTTTTATAATATATTTCCAATATTTTCGTTAAAATTTTAATATAATTAAAAAAAGGCCGTTAATTATATAGCGTTTCCCGATTTAAAGGACGAATAATAAAAATAAATCGTTGAGGATGTCGTTAAATATAACAACGATTATGGTAAAAAGAAGATTTTCGTTAAATAAAAAATTAACCTATTAAATATAATATTTAAAAATTAAAAAAACATTTAGCGAACGTATAACGAATATTTGCCAAATACGAAAAAAAAAACTAAAGCAAATATATAAAAAATAAAATAAATATAAAAAAAACTCTAAATATTTTAACGGTTACGACCCGTTATAAATTAATCGGAAACTATTTAAATATTTTCAAAATTAATTAATTAAATTTTATTTAAGATAAAATTAAACGGTAATAATATAATCGATAAAACGCCGAAATATAAACATAAAAATAATAAATAAAAAAATAATTAATAATAACAAATTATAACTAATAAAAAATTTACCGATTAAATAACAATAATATTAAACGTTTTTAATAAAAATCGAATTTATTATTTTAAAGTTAAAATTTTTACGTTTTATTAATTAATTATAAACAAACGTTCGGTAATTAAATAATAAAGAAATCCGTAATAATAATTTAAAATAACGGAATATAAAAACTAAAGCCGGAACCGGAACCGGAATTAAAAAGTAAGTTTACAGCGTAACGTTCGGAAAACGAATGCCAGAACTTATAAGAAATAATATAATAAGAAATAACGTAATAAAAAGCAACGAAACCGGAATACCGGGAAATTACTTCGTATTAATACGTTTATAAAGTAATAAAACGGCACGTTATCGGTAAGTTTTTAATATATTTTATACGATACGGTTAATTAAATTAACCGGAATTTTATTATTATAATAAAAAACTTTTTAAATAAGCTTTACGTAATTAAGAACTTTATAGATAAATTAATTACGTTTAAATAATTTAACCTAGTTTTTTTCTAAACCGTCGCCGAACGGTTGGAAATATATATTCGTAAATAAAAATTATAACGTAATATTAAAAATAATGTAAACGGAACTGTTTCGTTTATACGACGGAAATACGGCGTTTATTTAATAATAGGTTTCGTTAACGTTTATAAACATATTTTCGTTTTTTTAAAAGAATTAATGTATTAATAATAATAAATAATTAAAAATAAATTAACGGAAAATAATTATTTATTAACTTATATTCGAAACCAAAAGATTAAAAACAACCCAAAAATTACGTAATTTTCTTAAATATATATTTTACGAAAAATAAAATAAGCATTTTCGAAAAATACGAGACGCCGACTAAACTGCATTAATTCGTTAGCAAGTAATTTATTTGTATTTATAAATTTAATTTTTTATTAAACGGCCTTAAAACGATAGGCGAAAGATTTTTAAACGGCGTTACAGAAATTGGTTAAAATTTATTTGGTAATTAAATGCCGTTTAAGTAGAAAAAAAAACCTTATACGACAATATTTTTGTTATTTTAAATATAATACGTATAAGTTTCGGCGTTTTTTCGGATAAGATCGGCGACGTAAATAATATCCAGGTCGAAATAAAAAAAGCCGATATAATATTAACATAACTTTCCGAATTTCGATTTTTTATTTTCGATATCATAAATATAATCGTTTTATTTCAAAAAGAAAATATTTAAACTTATCGAAAAGATTTTTACGAAAAAAACATAATTATAACGAATAATCGGAAATTAAAAAAATAATCGAAAGTAAAAGAAATAACTACCAAAAAAAAACCGACAGTTCGGAAAAAAAACGACGATCGCAAGCAAAAATTAAAGTTCGAAATATTAAAAAAAAAGAAATTAATAACGTAAAAATAAACAACAACATAATTAAAAAACGTTCGGCAACGGCCTTACAAATACGGCGCCCGAAATAACGAAACGTACAGAACAACTAAGCCGTACCGGAACGTACATATCACACATCCGGAACCAAACCAACTAACATATCGGGCACATAATTAATAACAGCTGCTAAAAATTAACAACTAAAAAAAAAACAATATAACGTCTCACACCACCTCGCGGTACATACCACCTCGCGGTACACTTTTTGGCACCTTGCAGAAACGAAATTAAATAGAGCAACTATAACGTTATAAATTAATTTAAATTAGTCGGATTTTTCTTCGCTAGAGGTATTTACAGTTTTTTTATAAGTGCGCGTATTATATCCGGGCTTGCCGCAAACGTTACATTTCCGTTTTTTCGTTTTAACTTTTTTACGACGATTACCTTTAGCTGTTGTTGGCTGGGATTTTTTATTACCTTTTTTTTTGGCCAGAAGAACTTGTCCTTTTTGTATAGTAAGTGTTTCTTTTTTTTGAAAACGTTTGTTTTTGGTTTTTCGGCGTTTGCTGAAAAAATGGTTCGTTTTGCGTAATTGGGCGGTTTTTTTCCGAAGAAATGCAATTTCGTACAAAAGCAACAAGTTATTTTTGGTTAAAAGATTAACCGATTTAACTATTTTTGTCGGCGAGCTACCCTGGTGATTTTTGATTTTTTTTTGTAAATAACGTCCTTGCTTTATTGCTTTATGGATATTTTTAGGGGTTTTCGCGGGGGGGGAAAGAATAAAACCGGCGGAAGTAAGCGGCGAGACGGTCGGCGTAGGTACAGTTAAAGGAATTTCTAATTCGGAAAGAACGTTATTAGGATCGAATGGAACAAGTCCAGTTTTTGCAAATCCAGCTTTGATATTATCGGACGTTATGGCAGCTTTAAACGCGTCGTAAAAACCGAGAAAGAAATTTTTTTTTGTAATATAGGTATAGTAACGTTGTATTAAATTTTCGATATAAAGCGAATAAGCGCGTTTTAAAACAAAAAAACAGGATATATTAAAAGGTTGGAGCCGATAGGAAAAATAGGAAGGCATGTAAAAAGTAATAATATCGTTATTTACGCAGTATTTTTCGACTTTTATCGAATAGTGATTTTCGTAACTGTCGAAAATAAAAAGGCGTTTCGTTTTTTTCGTACGCGTCCGAATATATTTATCAAAATATTGGATTTATTTTAAACCTAATTCGTTCGTTATCTAGTTATTATGATTAATACCAACTTTTTAATTAGCTGGTAATAAGTTATCGCGATATCAGGAATTAAAGTAAGTTTTTTCCGTTAAAATAATAAATAACGGTATAACTTAATCTTACAAATTAATAACTTATATAACTGTAACCTATTTCCGATTACTTTGTTATACCTGTTTAAGTTTTTTACGTTTTTTAATACTTGTAATTATTATACCGCATATTATTAAAAGCCTTATTAAAAAGCCCGTCTTGTCGAAATTATAAATATCCTTTTTTGCGATGCCGTATTTTGCGATTGTAACCCGAATAAGTTCGAACCATTTACGAAATACCTCTGGATTTTCGTATAGTACCTTTTAATAATCGATTTTTCGATTTAAACGCGTCTGGAATTTTTTTTATTATTTAACAAATCTCGACGCCCAGTTGATTCCGACGCGTATTATTACGCGTTAGGTAAGTAATAAATTCGCTATATCTTTAACGTGCTGAAGCCGGACAGGAAACGCTCGCGTATCTAGGTTAAGGATTTGGTCGACAATCGATTTTTTTTCGGTCGGAGTTAGATTTTGCAAACTGGGAATAATATCGGTTCGGACGCGTTTGCCGTTAATTCGCGACCTTAAGGTAATAAATGGGACGTTATAGATAGAACTAAGCTTTTTATAATTAAGTTTCGGGTTTTTCTTTTTAGCTTGAACGGCTAGGTTTA
Organism: Monosporascus sp. 5C6A; assembly: GCA_004155035.1. Taxonomy (NCBI): domain Eukaryota; kingdom Fungi; phylum Ascomycota; class Sordariomycetes; order Xylariales; genus Monosporascus; species Monosporascus sp. 5C6A. The sequence continues at coordinate 13,503 of QJOB01000235.1, forward strand.
TTTTCGTTTTTTTTGTAAGTCGTTTTATATTGTAATTATTAAGAAATAAGTAATTGAAGTTAGATAATTAGAACGTTGGAAAAAGTGTACCGCGAGGTGGTGTAAAACGTTAAAAAAACAAAAAAATACGGCAGAACGTCGGCGATTAGTCGCCGACCCACATATATTAAAAACCACTACAAAATACCATAGCAATACATCCTACATACAACCCAGATAGAAATCTGCTAATACACTTACTTCTTGAAATAATCTGCTACTATTCGGCCATCACCTTACTCTTCCACCCATTATCTTACAATAACCAGGTTAAAACTAATGCTATATCTTCGATCTTTTCCTATATAATAAAGGCTCGCAACTCCTAGTACCATTATTAGTTTTCCTAGTTAGGTCCAGTTTAAATATAAAAATCGAAACCTTTTTCCTATATATAAGTAATTCGCTTATAAATCTGTTATTTTTCTTTTACGTAAACAAAGTATCGAAACCAATCATAATTAATAAAATGGAAATTTATATATCGCATTTCCTAAATCGATCTTTTAATCGCTACTTATAAAAAGTCTTTAACCGCTTTTAATCTCTATTATGCTTTTTTCTAACTAATTAATATAATTATTTTTGGGAATTCCTACTATCCCTAATAATCCTACAATTATTAAATAAAAATCAAGGAATTCCGTTTAATTATTACTTAAAAAAACTTTTATTTCCTTAAGCCTTTGTTATATTTCCGTAATAAATTGCTAGTTATCTTAAATTCGGATCATGTTAATTTATTTATTATTACTCCAACCTTTCGGTAATCTTTCGAATACCAGGATTTAATGTACTTTTTTGTCGGTTTTCTACGGCGCTTTATATCGTTTAATAACATATTCTATTCTGCCGCAATTATAACATTATATCTAGCTTATATTTCGTCGTTAAGTAATGTTAAATTCTATAAACCCTAAAGTTATTCCATAAAAGTAAAAAATATCTCGCGCCTTTTTTTTAATTAACTTTGTAATATCCAACCAGTAAAATGAAGTATTTTTTTTTCTTTTTTGTTATTTTTCGAATTCTTAATTATCGATTTTTATTACTTCTTTAATATACTTATCGAACCTTATAATCGTGGAAATTTAATAATTTCGTCTTTAACGCCCTCCTTTAACCTTTTATAAAATACATCGATTAAAATGTCATTTTCTTTATCCGTTTATCTTATTCTTATTATAAAGTTTCTAAATTCTATAGCATACTTAAAAGCTGGTTCTTTTTAACCCAGTTAGAAAACTTGTTAAGTTACAACTCGTTCCTTATCTGGATTTTCGAAATTAACGTAATTAAAAAAGAATTTCTTGGTAATTTTTTCCTAATCGGATTCTTCTTTCTTTAAAAAGTCTCTTATAATAAATTTAAACTAATCCAAAATATCTCCCTTTAAGCAAACTGGAACAGCAAAAATTTGATCCGCTAAGTTAATAAGTCCTTCGAAATAAAAATAAACCTAAACTTAAATTAGGAAACTTTAAACGTTCCCTTTCCCGTTATACGGTTAAAACTTCTTAAACTTTATCTTGCAGATATTAACCGGAATTAACTAAATTACTACCATTTAATTAGTAAGCTATTAAATAATAACTTTAAGCTCCTAAATTTTGTTTTAAAACTGCTAAACCGTAAATTCAAAAATAACTATTGCTTATGTACTGGTCGACATATTAACGGTTCGAATATTACTTAAAGTCTAACTATATCATTAAACAAAAATTTATAACGTATAACGGCTAAGTTAATTAACCAACTATTAAACTTAATCGTACGGGTTTATGTTAACAATAATACTATAAGAAATTAAGTAATAAAAAATAAACTAATTACGTTTAATAATAACAAATAACTAAAGATAATTTAAATAACTAAGTTATATTATAAACTAGTACTAACGTATTATACCAATAAGCTGTATATACTAATAAGCTGTACACTTTTGTTATGACCCAGCGGGCTTGGCTACTCCAAAAACGATCGGAGCCTGGAATGAGCAAGACCCGACTGTGGATCCATGTCACGTAACTGGCTTAAAGGGGCTCAAGGAGTTCTACTGGTTCCAGAAGGGTTTGGCAGCTTGAGTCAATCAAAGCCAAAGGGATGGCTCAAAGGGGCTTAGGAAGGCTTAAGGGAGTCCGGTCACTAAAGGAAAGTTTGAACCGGTTTGAGCACCTTAAGCCAAAACACAGATATATACGCTCGTTATTTCCATAAGTTTTAGATAGCACCAGCTTGTAATACAACTTAATTACCCAGATTACCCTTAGTTATCTGATATTACCAGACGTAATTAGTATACCCGTTATTACTCAGTTTTCCATAATACTATTACTAACATAAACCCGTACGATTAGGTTTAATAATTAGTTAACTAACCCAGCCGTTATACGTTATAAGCTTTTGTTCAATAATACAGTTAAACTTTAAGTAATACTCCAAATTGCTATTATGTCGACTAACATTTAAATAACCGTAACCTAAAAACCTACGGTTTAGTAGTTTTAAAACAAAGTTAAGAAGCTTAAGGTTATCGTTTAATAACTTACCGATTAAATAACAGTATTAGTGGGTACCCGCAAAATAAAACCTAAAAAGCTAGGGCCGTATAACGGAAAAGGGAACGTCCAGAGTTTCCTAACCCAGGTTCGGGTTTACATCCGTTTCGAAAGGCTTATCGACTTAACGGACCAAATTCTCGCCGTTGCAGCCTATCTGGAGGGAGATGCTTTCGATTAGTTTGAACCTACCATAAGAAACTTTTTAGAAAAAGGAAAATCCGATTAGGAGAAAGTTACTAAGGAAATTTTTTCCGTTTATATCAATTTCGAAGAAAAACTTAAAAACAATTTCGAAAATCCAGACGAGGAACGAATTGCAACCTAACAAATCCTTTAATTGCGCCAGAAAGAACCAGCTTTTAAATACGCTGTAAAGTTCAGGAACCTTATAGTTAAGGCAGGATGGATGGATAATAAAAACGATACCTTAATCAACGTGTTTTATAAAGGCTTGAAGGAAAATGTTAAGGATAAAATTATCAAATTTCCACGACTTACGATATTCGATAAGTATATTACCGAAACAGTAAGAATCGACAACCGGCAGTTCGAGAAGCGATAAAAAAGAAAAGGATATTTTACCTTACGGGTTGGATATTCTAAAGTTAATTAAGGAAAAAGGCGCGAAGTATTTCCTACTTTTTTTGGAACAGCTCTAGAACTTATAAAACTTGGTACCACTTAACGACGAGATATAAGCCAGGTACAGTATTATAATTGCGGTAAAATGGGACATGTGGCACGACGATGCAAAACGTTGCCAAAAAACGACAAAAAAATACATTAGATCTTAGTACCAGAGGGATTACTGAGGAATTCTAACAGTAATAGATAAGTTAACATAATCCGTATTCGTAATAATAACAAATAAGAAAAAGTGCGATAAAAAATAAAAACGGCCAAAGCCTTATTTCAAGTAATAATCAAGTAATAGCGCTTTGTTATAACAGGATGGTTAATGGAATACTAAAAATAAAAAAAGCTTTTTATTCCTAAACCTTGCTTACGATTACAAAAAAAAAGGCAGAAACGGTACGAACAGCTGGAATTAAACGCATGGATTAAGGAATATTACGGTTGGGATAAGGCCTTATTATTAGGAACCCTTAACCGATATGGGAAATTACATATTATTTATTGCAAACGAACCCATTACTTTCGATACGAAAACAGCAAAACTATATCTAACGCCGTATTATACGCATGTAGCATTAAGGATTTAACTTTTAGAACTAAACCGGAAGCAACCCCAGAAATCAGCGATAGTACCGTTACTTACGTACGATAGCATTACAGGATACTATCGACATTTTCATAACAAGAGGAAGTTAGCTTAAAGGTAAAAGTTACCTAAAAAAGAACCCGATGTATTATTTTGAAACGTGCAACCATAAAATATAAGAAAAATGGATTTATTAAATAGTTATGAAAGCAAAACGAAAGACCCTTAATAACCTGCAATTCCAGCTGGTATTTACGATTGGTTCTAAAAAACAACAAAAGCTTCGAAAGGAAATATAATTCTGACAGGAAAATATGGCCAGGTACGACGTATAGTATTAATAATGGTCCGATAGCCCAGATAGCTGGATAACGGAAGCAGACCGCCCAAAAAAGAGCATAATCGAATAAATCGAAAGGGACTTTGTTACCTTAAAACAGTACAACAAGTTGTTCGATGTACGTATTATGGAATTAAAGGCAATATTGCAACGTTAAAAAAAGCACATTAGACAGCTGTAAGCAAGGGTTAAGCAGTTAAAGAACCTAAAAAACAGACGTTACCTATAAAAGAGCTACAGGATAACGGGAGCTAAGGGAGTCAGCATAAACCCTTTAAAAAAGCTTTATGTACGATAATAAAAGCCAAAAACGATCCTATTACCTTGAAGATACGAATTAGGACATATTGGTATACCGTAATGGTGGATTACGGAACTTTAGGTATTAATTATATTACCCCGAGGTTAATAAATTAGCTTAAACTGCTATGGAAAAATAAAAAGAACCCTTATATCGCCGAGAACGCCGAAGGTCAGGTATTTGCTTACGATAACGGAAAAATCATACGCGAAATTGATTATTTCGAGATTTTTGTTAAAAAACGAATCCAGATAATTAATTTCGATATCGTTCCGTTAAGGAATTACGATATGATCTTAGGAAAACTATGGTTGCACCAGTATAACCCCTTAATCGATTGGAGTACTAGCTAGGTAAAGTTCGCTTTATATTCCATCGACAAGCAAAAAAAACGAACGAAATCTTTATATTCGATTAATAATAAAAAAAATAACGAATGTAGGCATAAGGATACGACAGAAATTTTATTACCCAAAAGGATACGATATAAGAAAAAAAAAGGGCATAACCGATATATTCGATATATTATAGCCACTATCCGGGCATAGTTTTGCGATATAAACGAAATCTTAAAATACTAGCCCGAAAAACTAGAAGAAGACATAGTTAATGTACTACCACAATATCGCAAATACGAACGATTGTTTCGAAAGGAGCTTAAGATAAAGTTACTAGAATACAGTAAATAAAACTACGAGATAATCCTTAAAAAAGGCATTTTACCCAAGTTTTATCTTATTTATAATTTTAATACAACAGAATTACACACCTTACGGAAATACCTGGAAAACAAACTCCAAAAAAGATAGATTCGATAATTTACATTTTCGGCAGGATATCCTATGTTTTTCGTACCAAAGAAGAACGGCAAGTTATAACTAGTAATAAATTACCGATATCTTAATAGCATTACTGTTAAAAACAGGATACCCTTGCTATTAATCACCGAAATGAAAAACTGCTTATAAGGAATTAAGTGGTTTACCGTTTTAAACCTTAAAAACGGGTATAATCTAATTCGAATCAAGCTAGGACACGAATAGAAAACGGCTTTCAAAACGAAATACGGACTATACGAATATTTGGTTACGCCAATAGAACTTACGAACGTACCAGTAACCTTTCAGCAAATGGTTAACCATGTATTTAGGGAGTACCTGGATATTTTCGTTATATGCTATTTGGACGACATTTTGATTTTTTCAAAGTCGGAAGAAGCACATACAAGTCAACGCAGAAAAAAGCCAGTTCCACACTTAGGAAGTGGAATACCTGGGACATATCATCACTCCAGGACACATCAAGATAAACCTTAAAAAGATTGCAGCAGTTGCCGAATGGCCAAGACCTACTATAGTCATAGAGGTACAGGCATTTATTGGATTCGCTAATTACTATCGTAAGTTTATTAAATACTTCAGCAAGATTGCGACACTACTATTAAATCTAACCAGAAAAAAAAACGAGTTTTAATAAATAATAAAAACGGAGGAAGCATTTTAATAAATCAAGGATGCTATTACCAGTAAACCTATGCTGATCATGTACGATCTAAGTCGCCCAGTCGAATTAGAAACCGACTTTTCGAACTATGCGTTAAGCGCAATAATCGGATACCGAAATAATTAAGGAATACTTTACCTAATTGCCTTTTATTCCTATAAATTGAAAGGAACGGAATTAAATTATGGCATTTCCGATAAAGAATTTATGGCTATCGTTAAGGCTTTCCGGGAATTTAGACATATGCTTAAAGGAAATCTTTATTAAATTAAGGTTTATACCGATTACAAAAATTTCACCCGTTTCATTACTATACGAGAACTTACAGGACGACAATTACGTTACGTAGAAGAGCTGGCCGAGTACGATTTTATGATTATATACCAGAAAAGCTCTGAGAATGGTAAAGCAGACGTTTTCAGCAGGTAACTTGACTTAAAGGAGAAGTTGGTTAAAGTTAGCTATAGAATCTTCGATGTTATTCCAGAGGGATATCTGAAGTTACGACAAATTGTGACGATTAAGGTAATGCCCCCTGACTTATATTAGAAAATTTAACAGTACAATAACAGTTTACCTGATAATTAGAAAATAGATAAGGTCCAGGTTTTAAAGGAATATTAACAGGACTTAATATGGGATATACATTAACATCTACTTTACGGATATCCAGGAATCCACAAGACCCTAGAACGATTATAACGTATTTATTATTTTCCTAAAATAAAGACAGCAGTACAGAAAATTAGAAAATAATGCGATGTTTGCGTTAAAATTAAGGCTTTACGATACAAACCATACGGAAAACTACAACTACTTTCAGTTTTATAGCAACCATGGGATTTAATTATTATGGATTTTATTATTAAACTTCCCTTATCCGAAGATCCAGCAACAGGAGTACATTATAACAGCATTTTCGTAATCGTCGATCGATTTACCAAATTTTTTTATTTTTTTCCATACCTCGAAAATACGAACGCAGAATAAATGGCATATATTTTTTTTCGGCATATCTTTAATATACATGGATTACCGACAGAAATTATTTTAAATAGAGGTATTACATTTACCTCTAAGTTTTAACAAGGCCTTATGGCACAAATCGGTCTGAACCACAAATTATCCAGCGTATTTAGACCTTAAACGGATAGACAAACGGAACGTTTGAATTAAACGTTTGAAACCTACTTACGGTATTACATCAACTACGAACAGAACAATTGGGTTAAAAAGCTACCAGTAACCCAGTTGGCTTATAACACCAGCTATTACGACAGCATCAAAACAACCCCAGCAAACGCCAATTTCGGTTTTACACCAAAAGTTTACAAGGAGATACGCAACAATGGCCCAGTTAATATCAAAGCCATTTTAACATCGGAACAACTCAGACAGCTGCACGCAGAAATGAAAACAGAATTCGAATTTGTCCGTAATTAAATGAAAAATATTACAACCAGAAAAGGTTAAAGGGATTAACCTTTTCTGAGGGGGAGATGGTTTATTTAGCTATTAAAAACATCAAAACCAAACGACTAAACCAAAAGCTCGACTTTAAGTATATCGGCCTATATAAGATCGCTAAGAAAATTTCGGAAAATAATTATAAATTGGAGTTATTACCGAAGGTTAAACTTTATTTAATTTTTTATGTTTCCTTATTTGAATTAGTAGTAGATATTATTAAGGTTAATATAGGATGGGAGGACGAGGCGGAAGAAGATGCATTAGTGTACGAAGTGGAGAAAATCCTGGATATGCGTAAAAAGGATGGATTTACCCAGTACCTGATTAAATGGAAAAGGCACCTAGATTCCGAAAATACCTGGGAACCCGTTAAAAACCTTATGAACTTCTAGCGTTTGTTGAAGGATTTTTACCAGAAATAACGGACGCGTTCCAGCTAATAGCGGACCAGTCGGTAAGTTCGATACCAGATTAATTAGCCGGGTCTGTGGCCGCGGCCGATGTGGTTGCAGCAACCGCGGCTTTTAATTGTTGTTGCTCTTTTTTTAAACGCTTAAACTTTTTTATAGCTTTTGTACCTTAAATTCCCTTACGTAACAATTCGATATTTCGTTGTCGCAGAATTTTCTTTTGATTTCGAAGGCGCGTTAAACGATTAAGTAGTTTTTGCAGGTGCTGCTGAAGTTCGTTGAAACTTTGCTGTACCCGCAATAATTCTTTTTCGGTAAGACGTTTTTGCAGATTTAAACGGTTTTTTTCAGTTATTAATTTTTGGTGTTCGGCTTCGGAAGGACCAAAAAGATTACAGGAACCCCCGTGTTCGGTGTAGCGCAAATATTTCCCAGAACTGTGATGGGCTTTGCAGGATTTATTTTTAGACTTGCAACGGGAATAAGAGATGTCCGATAACATAATAAAACCAAAACGGTTAATTCGTTTTGATAGAATGAAAGCGTTAGTACGTTTACGAGAACGAGTTTTTTTAATCCGACTAGATATAATGGTTAGTTTAAAAATATACCAGAAAATGAAGATGAAAAGGGGAAGTTACTTATTAGAAATAACGAAATAAACAAATTAATTTTTGAGGGCAAAGATTTTAAAAGGAGGGAAATCGTGTTATGATCTAGCGGGTTTGGTTACTTCAAAAACGATCGGAGCCTGGAATAAGTAAGACCCGACTGTGGATCTATGTTACGTAATTGGCTTAAAGGGGTTTAAGGAGTTTTACTGGTTCTAGAAGGGTTTGGCAGCTTGAGTTAGTTAAAGCCAAGGGGATGGCTTAAAGGGGCTTAGGAGGGCTTAAGGGAGTCCGGTTATTAAAGGAAGGTTTAAGCCGGTTTGAGCATTTTAAGTTAAAATATAGATATATATGTTCGTTATTTCCATAAGTTTTAGATAGCACCAGCTTATAATACAACTTGGTTACCTAGATTACTTTTAGTTATCTGATATTACCAGATGTAATTAGTATACCCGTTATTACTTAGTTTTCTACAGTACCACTGCTAACATAAACCCGCACGATTAGGTTTAATAGTTGGTTAATTAGCCCAGCCGTTATAACTTTTTTCATTATTTTAACTATTTAACTTTAATTACATATTTCTTAATTACCATAACATAAAACGGCTTACAAAAAAAGCGAAAATAAACCTAGCCGTTCAGGTTAAAGGGGAAAATCCGAAACTTAATTATAAAAAGCTTAATTTTATTTATAACGTCTTATTTATTACCTTAAGAACGCGAATTAATAGCAAACGCGCCCCATTAGATACCGTCCCTAATTTAAAAAAATTAACGCTGACCGAAAAAAAATTAATTATCGAACGGATCCTTAACCTAAATACGCAAGCGTTTCCTATCCGGCTTTAGCACGTTAAAGATATAGCGAATTTATTACTTACCTAACGCGTTGCGGTACGCGTCGGGATTAACTAAGCGTCGAGATTTGTTAAACGGCAAAAAAAGTTCCAGACGCGTTTAAATCGAAAAATCGATTATTAAAGGGTATTATGCGAAAATCCAAAGGTATTTCGTAAATAATTCGAATTTGTTCGGGTTATAATTGCAAAATACGGTATCGCAAAAAAAGATATTTACAACTTCGACAAAACAGGCTTTTTAATAAAGCTTTTAATAACTTGCGGCATAATAATTATAAATACCGAAAAATGTAGAAAATCTAAATAAACATAACAAGGTTATCGGGAATAAGTTACAGTAATATAAACTATTAATTCGCAAAGTTAAGTTGTACCGTTATTTATTATTTTGGTAAAGAAAACCTACCTTAATTTTTAATATCGTAACAACTTATTATTAACTAATTAAAAAGTCGGTATTAATTATAATAACTAAATAACGAACGAATTAAGTTTAAAATAAATTCAATATTTTAATAAATATATTCGGACGCGTACGAAAAAAACGAAACGTTTTTTTATTTTTGACGGCCACGAAAATTACTATTCGATCGAATTCGAAAAATATTGTACGAATAACAGCATTATTACTTTTTACATTCCCGCGCATTTTTCCTATCGGCTTTAACTTTTCGACGTATCTTATTTTTTTATTTTAAAACGCGTTTATTCACGGTATATCGAAAACTTAATGTAACGTTATCATATCCATATTACTAAAGAAGATTTTTTTACCGGCTTTTATAACGCGTTTTAAGTTACCATAACGTCCGATAATATCAAATCTAGATTTGCGAAAGCTGGTTTTATTCCATTCGATCCTAATAACATTTTTTCCGAATTGGAAATTTCTTTAGTTATGCCTATGTTAACCGTTTTCCCGTTAACCTCCGCCGGTTCCATTCGTTTCCCGCTTACGAAAACCTTTAGAAATATTAAGGAAATAACAAAGCAAAAACGTTACTTGCAAAAAAAAATTGGAAATTATTAAGGTAATTTGTTAATAAAAATTGTTAAATCGGCTAGTTTTTTAATAAAAAATAACTTGTTACTTTTATACGAAGTTGCTTTTTTTCGGGAAAAAAACGCCCAATTACGCAAAACGAACCACATTTTAAGCAAACGTCGGAAAACCAAAAACAAACATTTTCAAAAAGGAGGAACACTTATTATATAAAAAGGACAAGCTTTTCTGGCCCAAAAAGAAAAAGGTGGTAAAAAAATACAGCCAACAGCAGCTGGAGGGGGTCGTTACAAAAGGGTTGAAACTAAGGAACGGAAATGTAGCGTTTGCGGCAGGCCCGGGCATAATGCGCGTACTTGTAAAGAAGTTGTAAATACGTCTAACGAAAAAGAATCCGATTAATTATAATTAATGCGATATGTTATAATTAAGTTATTTGGATTGATTATTGCAAGGTGCCAAAAAGTATACAGCTTATTAGTATATACAGCTCATTGGTATAATACGTTATCTAAAACTATAAAAAATAATAAACGTATATATCTTATTTTTAACTTAAGCCGCTTAAAGCGCTTAAACCCTTAAACCCGTTAAACGCTTTAAGCGTTACCACATAACTTAAAGCGCTTAAGGTACTAAAACTTTTAAACCCTTTAAACCGGTCACGTAACCTGGGGTTACCATTAGATCTTAACTTTTAAAACTCCGATCACTTTTGAAAAAACCAAGCCTTATTAAGTCATAACATAACTAGCCCAACCGTCAAACTCAGCTTAAATATTTCTACGTTAAAGCTTTAACTTTAACATATTATTATTTAACGTTTTCGCCTTATTAATAAAGCGCAAACTTATAACTTCTTAACCTTTTATAATATACTTTAAAACCATTGTAATTTTCTGTTACGCGTAAGAAAACGCTTAAAAAATCCGTTTTTTATATAACTTTAAAAGCCCGTTTAAAGTAACATTTCCGGAATTAATAATAGTACTTCCGCTTTAAGGTAAAAAAAATACTTATATTAAAAAGCTAGAAAACGTACGAAACATAAGCAAATAACAAAACGATATAAATTTTATTTTAAAAACATAATTAGATAAACTTTTTCGTAATATAATTATTATAACCGTCGATTATTAACAGCTTTTATTTTTTAAAGTCCGCCGGCTTAATATAAGGAATAAAAATTTCGCATAGTTATTTAAAACCGATTTTAATATTCGTTCAACCGTTTTCAAAAGTAATAAAATACCAGCTTTCGTACATTTTATCGTCAAAATTAAGAAACCATTATTATTATACGTCGCCGCCGTTAAAAATTACAAACGGTAAAAAAACTCGCCCGTTAACGTTAATACAAGCAATTATCGTAACTTATTACCGTTTAAAAATATCTTTTAAAAATACGAACTTTCTAAAGGTTTTACCGAATACAAAAGCGTTTTCTTTTATCCCTTCCATCATCCCGATTTCGTCGGCGTTAAATTTATTACGTTACTTAATAACCTTAATAACCGGTATGTAACGGCTGGGCTAGTTAACCAACTATTAAACCTAGTCGTACGGGTTTATGTTAGCAGTGGTATTATGGGAAACTGAGTAATTACGGGGATACTAGTTACGTCTAGTAATATCAGATAATTAAAGGTAATCTAGGTAACCAAGTTGTATTACAAGCTAGTATTATTTAAAACTATGAAAGGTAATAAACGTATTTATATATTGATAATTTATGTAATATTTTTTTGGATTATTGCATTCGATAATGATCCTAATAATCCTAAGATTATTATATTCGAAAATAATCCCAATAATTTTTGGATTATTACACTTGAGAATAATCTTAATAATTCTTGGATCGTTGTACGTGATAATACGTAATTCGGAATTGGAGAACCCTTATTTTTGACCGTTTATGGAGGCCAAGAGGTGTTGGGTTATAACACGATTTTTTTTTTTCGAAATCTTCGTTCCGAAGATTGTAAGTTTTTGCTTTTTTATTATCGGAAATATGGTTAACAAAATATAAAGACGCGCCAAACCCGTTTTAAAAAAAAAAGCTGCGTAACGCGATAATTTTCTTTCCGCCGTTCTTATTAACCTTGTTAATATAACGCTTTGTTTTTTTTGCGAATTCCGCAAACTGGAATACAAGTTATCCGAAAACGATTCGTTTCGTTATTCGTTTTGTATTAAGTATAACCAGGCCAACTGTAACGTTAAAAGTTTAAGTTCTGAGTAGTTATAGAAGGTGGCCGCCTAATACCGGAAGTTAGAGCTAAAGCTGGAGGCCGCCGAAGAAAAAGTAAATTAGGTAAACGTTCGTTTCCGTCGTTTCCGTAAACAAAAAAAAATGTAGTATGAAAAAATGATAAGAGCTGTAACGCGGGATATCGACAACCTTAAGGAATTAAAACAATTAAAGCGCGAAGAAGCGGGAAAACAGGATAAAGGTTTAGTTACAGAAATATAGCCTTTTAACCGGATTAACTGGTTTACCGTCGACGCCGTCCCGGACAACTTTAATTAAGACGCAGTTTTTAATCCCGTTGTTGCTGGTAAAAGTTCTTTAGGAGGCATTGGGCGTTTATAAAATTTTTGGCGGGTTTTTAGGTATTTTCGGAGTCCGGGTGTTTTTTTTATTTAATGAGGTATTAGGTAAGTCCATTTTTTTTTACGTATGTTTAAGATTTTCTTTATTTCGTATATTGGTACATCTTTTTCCGTTTCGTCTTTTTATTCCGTATTAACTTTAATGGTATCTGCTGTTAATTCGAATAAGGAAATATAAAAAACTGGATGGAATTTAACCTTTAATAATAACTTTAATTTGTAATTATTTTCTGAAATTTTTTTAACGATCCTGTATGGGCTAATATATTTAAAGTCGAGCTTTTGATTTAGGCGTTTGGTTTTGATATTTTTGGTAGCTAGGTAGATTATTTTTCCCTTTAAAAAGGTTAGTTTTTTTAACTTTTTCTGGTTATAATATTTTTTCATTTAATTGCGGATAAATCCGAGTTTTGTTTTTATTTCTGCATATAACTGTCGGAATTGTTTTAACGTTAAGATAGCCTTAATATTTACCGGACCGTCGTCGCGTAACTCCCTGTAGATTTTTAATGTAAAACCAAAATTAGCGTTTACCGGGGTTATTTTGATGTTTTCGTAATAGCTGGTGTTATAAGTTAATTGGGTTATTGGTAACTTTTTAACTTAATTATTCTGTTTGTAGTTAACGTAATACCGTAGGTAGGTTTCCAGTATTTAATTTAAGCGTTTTATCTACTTATTTGTTTGGGGTTTGAATACGCTGGATAACTTGTGGTTTAGGCCGATCTGTGCTATTAAGCCCTGCCAAAATTTAGAGGTAAATGTGGTGTTTTTGTTGGAGATGATTTTTATCGGTAATTTATGTATGCTGAAGATATATCGGAAAAAGATGTATGTTATTTGTTTTGCGTTCGTATTTTCGAGGTATGGAAAAAAATAGGAAAATTTGGTAAATCGGTTAATAATTACGAAAATGTTGTTATAGTATATTCCTATCGCCGGATTTTCGGATAAAGGAAGTTTGGTAATAAAATCCATAATAACCGAATTCTATGGTCGTTGTAAAACTGGGAATGGTTGCAGTTTTCCGTATAGTTTATGTCGTAAAGCCTTGGTTTTGGCGTAAACATCGTATTGTTTTTTAACTTTCTATATTGCTGTTTTTATTTTGGGAAAGTAATAAGTGCGTTGTAATCGTTCCAGGGTTTTGTGGATTCCTGGATATCCATGAAGTAGGTGTTGATGTATATCCCATATTAAGTTTTTTTAATATTTTTTTAAAACCTGGATTTTATTTATTTTATGGTTTTTAGGTAAACTGTCGTTATATTATTAAATTTTCTGATACAGGTCGGGAGGTACTGCCTTAATTGTCGTAATTTGTCGTAATTTTAGATGTTTTTTTGGGATGATATCGAAGATTCTGTAGCTAACCTTAACCAACTTTTCTTTTAGGTTAGGTCGCCTGTTAAAAGCGTTTATTTTACCATTCTTAAAGCCCTTTTAGTGTATGATGATAAAATCGTATTTAGCCAGTTTTTCTGTATAGCGTAATTGTCGTCCTGTAAGTTTTCGTATAGTGGTAAAACGGGTAAGGTTTTTATGGTCAGTATAGATTTTAATTTGGTAAAGGTTCTTTTTAAATATGTGTCTGAATTTTCGGAAAGCTTTAACGATAGCCATGAATTCTTTATCGAGAATGCTATAGTTTAATTCCGTTTTTTTTAATTTGTAGGAATAAAAGGCAATTAGGTAAAGTACTTTTTAATTATCTCAGTATCCGATTACTACGTTTAACGCATAATCCGAAAAATCGGTTTTTAGTTTAACTGGGCGATTTGGATCGTATATGATTAATACTGGTTTACTGGTAATGGCATTTTTGATTTGTTGGAATACTTCCTCCGTTTTCGTTATTTACTGGAATTCGTTTTTTTTTCTGGTTAGATTAAATAGTGGTGTTATAATTTTGCTGAAATATTTGATAAATTTTCGATAGTAATTGGCGAATTTAATAAATACTTGTATTTTTGTAACTGTAATAGGTTTTAGTTATTCGGTAACTGCTGTAATTTTTTTGGGGTCCATTTTGATGTGTCCCGGAATAATAATATATCTTAAATATTCCATTTTTTGTATGTGAAATTAACTTTTTTCTGCGTTAATTAATAGATTGGCGTTTTGTAAAGTTTAAAAAACTTGATAAACGTATTTTACGTGTGCTTTTTCCGACTTTGAAAAGATTAAAATGTCGTCTAAATAGCATATAACGAAAATGTCCAAATATTTTCGAAATACGTGGTTAACGATTTGTTAAAAGGTTGCTGGTACGTTCGTAAGTTCCATTAATATAATCAAATATTTGTATAATCCATATTTCGTTTTAAAAGCCGTTTTTTATTCGTGTCCTGGCTTAATCCGAATTAAGTTATACTTATCTTTAAGATTTAGAGCTGTAAATTATTTGGTTTTTTATAGGCGATTTTTTATTTCGGTAATTAATAGTAAAGAAGTTTTATCTTTAACGGTGATGCTGTTTAAATGCCGATAGTTTATTATTAGTCGTAATTTGCCGTTTTTTTTGGGTACGAAGAATATAGGATATCCTGCTGAAGATGTGGATCGTTGAATTTATTTTTTTTGAAGTTTGTTTTTTAGGTATTTTCGTAATATATGTAGTTTTGTTACGTTAAGATTGTAGATGGGATAAAACTTTGGTAAGGTGCCTTTCTTAAGAATTATTTTGTGGTTTTATTTATTATGTTCTGGTAGTTTCGTTTCGAGTTCCTTTTGAAATAGTCGTTCGTATTTGCGATATTGTGGTGGTATATTAGTTATGTTTTTTTCTGGCTTTTCGGGTTGGTGTTTTAGGATTTTGTTTATGTTATAAAGTTATGCCCGGATAGTGGTTATGATACGTCGAATATGTCGGTTATGCCCTTTTTTTTTCTTGTGTCGTATTTTTTTGGGTAATGAGGTTTTTGTTGTGTTTTTATGTTTGTATTTGTTTTTTTTTTTTGTTGTTAATCGAGTATGGAGATTTTGTTCGTTTTGCTTGCTTGTCGATGGAATGTAAAACGAATTTTACTTGGCCAGTATTTTAATCGATTAAGGGGTTATATTGGTATAATTATGGTTTTTTTAGGATTATATTGTAATTCCTTAACGGAACGATGTCGAAGTTAACTGTTTGGATTTATTTTTTAATAAAAATTTCAAGATGATTAATTTTGCGTATGATTTTTCTGTTATCGTAAGCAAATGCCTGACTTTCGGCGTTCTCGGCAATGTAAGGGTTTTTTTTATCCTTTTATGGTAATTTAAGCTGGTTTATTAATTTCGGGGTAATGTAGTTAGCGCTTAAAGTTCCGCAGTTTATTATTGCGGTGTATTAGTATGTTTTAATTCGTATTTTTAAGGTAATAAAGTTATTATTGGTTCCTGTCGTCGTATATAAAGCTTTTTTAAGGGGTTTATGCTGATTTTTTTGGTTTTTGTTATCCTGTGGTTTTTTTATAGGTAGCGTTTATTTTTTAGGTTTTTTAGTTGTTTAATTTTTGCTTATAATTGTTTGATATGTTTTTTTTATCGTTGCAGTGTTGCTTTTAGTTCCATGATGCGTATATCGAATAGCTTGTTATATTGTTTTAGGGTGATAACGTTTTTTTTAATTTGTTCGATTATGTTTTTTTTTAGGTATTTTGATTTTGTTATCCAGTTATTTGGGCTGTTAGATTATTGTTGATACTATGCGTCGTACCTGGCCATGTTTTCCTGTCGAGATTGTATTTCCTTTCGAAGTTTTTGCCGTTTCCTAGAACCCGTCGTAAACGCCAACTGGAATTGTAAGTCGTTAAGGGTTTCCCGTATTGCTTTTATAATTATTTAATAAACTTATTCTTTTTGTGTTTTGTGGTTGCATGTTTCAAAATAATATATTGGGTCCTTTTCGGGGTAACTTCTGCTTTTAGGTTAACTTTTTTTTGCTGTAAGGATGTCGATAATATCTTGCGATATTATCGTACGTAAATAACGGTACCATTGTTGATTTTTGGGGTCGTTTTTAGTCTGGTTCTGAAAGTCGAATCCTTAATGTTATATGCGTGTAATACGGCGTTGGATATAGTTTTGTTATTTTTTGTGTCGAGGGCAGTAGGCTCGTTTGCAGTAGATAACATGTAGTTTCTTATATTGATTAGGTATTCCTGGTAATAAGGTTTTGTCCTAACCGTAGTACTTTTTAATTTATGTATTTAGTTTTAATTATTCGTACCGTTTTTTTTTTTTTTTTTTTTTGCGATTGTAAGCGAGGTTTAGGAATAAAAAGTTTTTTTTATCCTTGGTATTTAATTAATTATCTTTTTATGGCAGATTGTTGCCGTTTAATTATTACTTGGGAAAGGGCCTTGGCCGTTTTTATTCTTTATCGTATTTTTTTTTGTTTATTATCGTTGCGGATGTGGATCGTGTTAATTTGTTTGTTATTATTAGAGTTTCTTGGTGGTTTTTTTGGTATTAGGATTTAATATATTTTTTTATCGTTTTTTAGTGACGCCTTATATTATCGTGTAATATGTCCCATCTTGCCGTAATTGTAACACTGTACCTGGCTTATGTTTTGTCGTTAAGTGGTGCTAAATTTTATGGGTTTTAGAGCTGTTTTAAAGAAGGTAGGAGGTACCTCGTGCCTTTTTCCCTGATTGGTTTTGGAATGTCCAACCCGTGGAGTAAAGTGTTTTTTTTTTTTTTTTTTGTCGTTTTTCGAACTGCCGGTTGTCGATTTTTACTGCTTTGGTAATGTACTTGTCGAGTGTTGTAAGTTGTAGAAATTTGATGATTTTATCTTTAATATTTTCCTTTAGGCTTTTGTAGAATACGTTAATTAAGGTATCGTCTTTATTATTTATCCATTTTGTTTTAACCATGAGATTCCTGAATTCCATAGCGTACTTGAAGGCTGGTTTTTTTTGGCGTAGTTGGAAGATTTGCTGGGTTGTAACCCGTTTTTCGTCTGGATTTTTAAAGTTATTTTTAAGTTTCTTTTTAAAATTAATGTAAACGGAAAAGATTTCCTTAGTAGCCTTTTCTTAATCGGACTTTTTTTTTTCTAGGAAATCTTTTATGGTAAGTTTAAACTAATTGAAAGTATTTTTTTTAAGCAGGCTGTAACGGCGAAAATCTGATCTGCTGGATTTATAAGCCTTTTTAGGCGGATATAAACCCGAGCTTGGATTAGGAAATTCTGAACGTTCCTTTTTTCGTTATACGGTTTTAGTTTTTTAGGTTTTATTTTGCGGGTATTTACTGGTATTATTATCTGATTAATAAGTTATTAAACGATAACTTTTAGTTTCTTAATTTTATTTTGGAACTGCTGAACCGTAGGTTTTTAAGTTGCAATTGCTTAAGTGCTAGTTGACATAATAGCGATTCGAGATATTGCTTAAAGTCTGATTATACCATTAAACAAGAATTTGTAACGTATAACGGCTAAGTTAGTTAATTAATTATTAAACCTAATTGTACGGGTTTATGTTAGCAGTAATACTGTGGGAAATTAAGTAATTACGGAGATATTAATTACGTTTAGTAATATCAGATAACTAAGGGTAATCTAGGTAATTAAGTTGTATTATAAACTGGTATTATCTAAAACTATGAAAAGTAATGAACGTATTTATATACTAATAATTTGTATAATGTTTTTTTGGATTATTGCATTCGATAATAATCTTAATAATCCTAGGATTATTACATTCGAGAATAATCCCAATAATCCTTGGATTATTATATTCGAGAATGATCTCAATAATCCTTGAATCGTTGCACGTGATAATACGTAACTCGGAATTGGAGAACCCCTGCTTTTGACCGTTTGTGGAGGCTAAGAGGTGTTGGGTTATAATACGGTAATTCGAAACGGTTAAATAATACGTTTGTAAAAACGGGTAAAGCCTTATTTAGGCATTTATAATTAATAATCGTACCTTTTAAATTTTTAATATCGGGATTATACCGTAAAAAACAAAATACTTATTTTTTCCTAAGCGTTAAAAGTTACCGTTATGGATTAAAAAGCATTAAACGTATAGGCGAAATCGGAAATACGGCAGTACGTAACCCAATTAACCTTACATAATAACTTAATAAGCTAAACCTTTTTCCTGGATTCGTAATAACTTCTGCTAAACCTTATTAACCTTTTTTTACGTTAATACGGCGTATAATATATCGTCTGTTAATATCGTAACCTTTAAAAGCTAAACGTAGGGATCTTTTACGCGATACCTCTTTAATCGCTTACGCCGCAGGGAATTAAACTAAAAACCACATATCGTTCGAAAACGTAAATTTTGATAAATAAGAAAATAGTTTTTTTTTATTTTCTAAAGCGTTATTAAGAAGCTTTTTATAAAGAAAAAAATCAGTAAGTGGATTAACGCGCAACGCGCTTGTAGGATGGCGCGTTGGGGGGGTGGAGCGTGAGGGGGGGTCCGACTTATATAAGCTGTGTTAATATGTTAGGAAAACGCCTGCGCAGCAAGCTTGGCCCGTCTTATCGAATTCTGCATTCAATATCACAGCTCCGATACGCTCTGGATCCAGGCCATCAATGCCCAATTCACGTAAGAAACCAGTGTATAAAATAAATCTCGGCAGCCTTTTACTAACTGGTCCAAAGGATCGTAAAACTCAATATAGCCATTATAATTACCTCCGTATCATGCCTCCCCGCCTTTTTCAAGCACACTCACGAACATGTATTCTCAACCAATTCTTCTTTTCGCAGACGGTTATTCTCTTCCGGCAACGCCTCCCAGGGACTAAGGGGCATTTCCAAAGTGTCTTCAGTGTCATTGTTCAAGAAACAGAGCAGAGAAAGAATGACACCCAATGTGAATACTGAACTTCAAGATGTGCCTCCACTTCCAGTTCGACAACTCGAAAACTCGAACGTTTGAAGTTCACATGCTTCAGTAACAGATTGAGAAGGATTGATAGAGATCGACCAAGAGATGGAACAAAGGATTAGAGACGCAGTAAAAGATTAGGGATTATGGGCAGAATGATATATAAGTTCAAATTTTAAGCAAACTCATGCCCCGAGCTCCCATCCTACGCCGGCTGCATCTTGATGGTGGAGCTGGTACTGCGATGCTTCGAACACGGGCAGAAGAGAGACAAGGGCGGCTTCTGGGATGACTACTGCGCCCTGGTCAAGGCAACAGACGAGCGCTTCGTCATGCTAAAGAGGCACCTGAACGCCACATCGATCCGGGAGGATCCCGTGGCATTCGGCCTGTACATGAACCTGCGAGCCCACTGAGATTTTCTCTCACGAGACGGCTATTATGAGGGTCGAACAACAAGACCTGCCGCATGTAGTGACGGCAGAGAGCCAGAGGCGCGCCACTGCCGCTGCATTCAAGATTTCCAGTGCCGTGCGGCTCAATTGGCCATTACCAGAACAATCTGAGCGTGATATCTTCACGCTACAGGCCATCTTCATCACCTGGCCGCTCACGATGGCCATGAATGCCTTAAGCCGCGAACTCGTGTCTGGCGGCAATCGCGAAGCCATCGATGGTGTTATGGCTTCTTTGAGGCTGCTTCTCGCCGCCCTGGATCGCATTGAGGAGGCTAGTGGATACTGGCATCGATGCGTAGCGCATGTTGAGACTAAGCTGCAGGATTGGGATGCGAAGAACGGCTTTGACTCTGTGGCATTATAGAGTTCCGGTTATAGCATGAACTGCCTTCTTCTCCAGGATTCGTAGACCGCCAGTTGTGCAGTAATAGATTCCTACTTTGTCAAGCGCTGACATCCAGGTCGTATGTAGAAGAATGGATTTGGAAACTATCAGATATTCTTTGAAATGGCCTGGATGAACCAGCCAGTGATTGGACCAACATACTGCAGGTGAAGGATGCCGATTCTCTCTGGAAGTTCCTATTGCCTTATTATGTTCTTCCAGTCAGGGGCGTAAGATCCCTTGATGCCCCAGTATTCTTCTCAGAAGGTAGAACAGGAAGATAAGAACACTTGGTTCTGTCTATTTACAAGATTTTCAAGGCTGGCAAGGCTGGCTGGGTGTAGTGGAGCCATTACATCGTAATTAGATCCTCGCCTCACGGATTGCCAGAGCAAAAGATCCCGCCACCCCTGGACCAAGCAAGGTGGCGGCCAAACAGAGATAGACCAACTCCTGATTCTCGATTCGCGACGAAGAAGTCTTTTTTTCGGTTGTGCCATCCTGCCGAGACAGAAGCAAGTGGCGGAAGACGATGCTGGCGAGGCAAACCACTATCCAGTCGTACTGTGAGAACAAGTGGAAGTTCTCCAGCAGCGCCGCATACTCGGCGGACATGGATCCGGACGTCGTGGAGGGCAACGCCATGATAGGATCAGTTAGGCCCCGGGTCGGGATAAACAGTCGAGTGAGCGAGGCGTCTCTATCGTGATTGAGAAGAGCTCCGACCATGGTGTACAGATGGACGGTCGAGGCGACCGTGCCCGCCAGAATAAAGGATGCTACCGCCCGTTTCTTCGCTTCCTTGGGTGTTGCCGGCTCCCGAGGCAGGATGGAAGCAAGTGCGATGTGGAAGATGGTAGTGATGATTGGCCCCGCCTGGAACAGCGCAATGTAGCCGTGATGAAGCCAAGTGCTGCAACCCATCCAGGTCGGGCGAAGACGAGAAGCGGGTGGAGAATGGCGGCCATCGTGGTGAAGATCAACACGGTAGCCAAACTCGTTGATAATGGCCGGTTGGATGTTGGCCACTATGGTGTTGTCCAGAGCGAATAACAACGTCGTGGATTGCATCGCCATGTATGCAACAGCCCACTAGGTACACTATGTCAGCATCTAGTAGCATAGAGCAAGAACTCGGCCACGGAGGAGCACCGCTGCATAAGGCTCACCTTCCAGCCGTGGATCTGTCTGGGTGAGGACTTGTCCACTGGCCGGTTGCTGTCGCTGGATTGGTCAAGTGTCTTCGGGCCTGCGTCCGCATGGGGAATACTACTCGCAGGTTTCTCGGCATCGCTACCAGCCGGATGCTGTGGGATGCTATCTTGCTCCATGATCAGAGGTTTGCCCGCCTAATACTCAGCACGATAGAGTGAGCGTGGGCAATGACGTCTGGTCATACAATTGGCTTCAGCCGTATGGATCTAATCTTGAAGCCTTCGTTTGTGCCCGTATGTCGCAAACTGAAGGGGGTATACCGAAGGGGAAGAGTTTCCACTCTCGCAGGTGGGAGATGGAGACGGAAGGCACGGCTGCAGGCTCTTTTAAAAGCCCAAGAAACAACAAGTTTCCGAGACTGAGCTTCGGTAGCCTTGAAGTCATCGATATGTTACTTGAGATTATCGTTGTCAGGGAGGTAAAGGGCACGCCCGCCTCGACCGAGGGAGTCCTGTAATTGGCCACTCGAGCTCAGGTCGCCAATACGCTAATCCGATCTCCCCGACGTTGACATATGATCGGCTCGAAGTCGCCCAGACGCGGAATTCCTAAGGGTCACTTGCATGTTACGAGCAGTAGTTGAGTGGCAAATATCATCCCAATAATGGCTGATAGCAGAGATATTAAGAGGGAGGGGGGACATGGAGTGGAAAGGGCCTGAGAGATTCATCGTGAATTGTGTATTGCAAAGCTGTTTGATACGCGGGGCGTTCTTGCGCGAAGTAGCTACTCCATTTCAGGCCGTTTTCTCTAGCCCTCCGTTCCGGCCGGAAGCCTGAATGCTGGACTCTGCTTGGCTCTTCTCAACCAGCGACTTGACGTGGCCGTTTCCATGTTGCGCGCCCGCAGCTGGAGGCTTGGCTCCGCGGTTCTCAACACTGCCTTGCTTGCGACGTAGAGCGCGATACTCATCCAAGACGGTGCGGTGGTCATGTGGCTTGTATCTTACAAACCACTCTTCGAAGATATTACTCTTCCGGAATGGATTGAGAGCCAAGTCTTTCATGAGCGTGTCGATATACTTTGATTAGTTAGCAGAGAAACCGGGTTTGTACCTCCAGGGCCACCAACCGGGATATAGTTGTATATGAAATACGAGTATTTGGTGCCCTGCTCAAGATATCGCTTCCTCGTCCAAGCATTGAATGTAGTAGCTTCCAGCTCCATTTCCTCCTTCGGGGGGACATCGCGCCAGCCGAGCATCCATGTGACTCCCCAAAGTGCCTGCAGCTCAGCTGCCAGCGGCGTAAAAACCGAGTGAATGTGGCCAGGAAAGAGAACAGACCGAACACCCCTTGCCGCCATCTCAGGTACTAGACGTCGATAATGCCTGTTCGGCCCTTGCGGCGGTCTTTTGCTGGCATTTGCGTTACCAGACTGTTCTGGGGGGTTCCGCAAATAGGGCTTCATTGACTATGTTCTCGGCCTTCTCGTCAAGCATGGTCCACTTGGAGAACATGGTCACATCGTATTCCAGTCCGAGCTCCTCCCGAAGGTCGGGGTCGAAAGTGCTGTAACCCTTTTCGAAGCCGGTACAGTAGATCACCATATCGGTCGCTAAAGAATACCCGTTTTGGAGGTTAACGACATCTTCGTGGGAAAGTGATTCAATTTCAGTCAAGTGGACTGTGACGTCGCCTTCATGGAAGACCTTCCAGAAGTCAGGGACGGTAGCGATTCCAATTCCCGCTTCCCCAGAACACGCTTTAAAAGTCAGCCGGTAGAGCGAGCCTGTAATCGAGTAGTACTTATCCATCACTATGCGGCCTCGGCCTCAGTTTTTCTGCATTTGGACTTCTCCAAAATTGGGCGTGCGACACCGAGAGATAGTTGGCGGTTCTCCAGTACAGGTTTGCGAACATGCGTCCCACTAGTGAGCGCTGAAAGAAATCATAGCAGAATCCGGACGTATTCATGATGCACGGGCTGAAGTTTGGAGCGAAGCGAGTTGAGACATGATCCGCCATATTCCAGAGTCCCAGGAAGGTCGGTGCATAGAGACTGAATGGACCGGATACTCCATCACGCGTGACCCAATCGACCTTCTTCCCTGCACTCAGAAGATGGTAGACGATGTCGTATGACGACTTGGAGCGCCCCACGACGGTAGCGCGCTCGACATTATTGGCCATGTACTCGAGCTGCGTTCCGAGCTCCAACGAATGGATGACGGGCTTCTCGAAGTCCTTCCCGGCCACTTGGGGACAATGGGGCTCGGGTTAGCGCCTGTTGCATAGATGAGCTTGTTGCACGCTAGTGGTTTCCCGTTTCTGATATCGAGGATCCATCCTTCCTCGCCAGATGGTCGTCGTCTAACATTTGTGACGCGTGTCTGTAGTCGCATTCTGGGTAGAAGATCATGATCCTTCCCGAAGTTGTGAAGGTATGCGTGGACTGTAGCCCCAGAGACGAAGCCATCAGGCGAGAGGCCATCTTTGGGCATTGGGTAGAAGGAGCATTCAAACAACGGGTGGCTGATTTGGGCAAAGAGACTTGGATAGATTCTCTCCTTCGACCATACGCCGCCGACTGTCGCGCTGTCGTGGACTATGAGAAGCTTGGTTGGGGAGGCCAACTCCAAATAAGTGCGTGCAGCTATCAAGCCGTACCATCCTAAGGAAGGGAGTCGAACATTGTTGGACCTCGTTCATAGATCTGCTTACCAGCAGCGACAACAATTACATCGAAACTCTCTGTAGGCTGCTCCATGATGGAATTCGTAAGGCCGAGATTGAGTGAGCTGCAAGAGAGCAACAACGAGACAGCTTTGGGGGACAGCGTGGGTAGTGGGAAAGAAAACCACTGCGTCAATGGGTGAGACATCATGAATTTACAGAGCTGCTGTGAAAGACGGAACTACCGTAAGTGGTATGGTTCCGGCCCATACGCGGGACAAGTCATTGTCCGTCCGGAGCGCCCGTTTCCGACGCGTCCCCGTCGGAGTATCCGGTGCGGTCAAATGGTTGGCATGCCCGGCATCCGCGAGGCTGAGGCATAGGGCCGGCGGGGGTTGCTCCCGCGTCACGCTTAGGAGCACACATGACCCACGCCAGTTCGGGGCCAATACGGACACAAGTCCGATTACACAGCTCTGGTCAGAAACTGGGGTTAGATGAATGGATCCGTCGATTTATCATGGAAACCCGCTGTGTTATTCCAGAACAAAGTAGTTGCCGAGAGAACGCCTATCCTAGTTCATAGCTGCTCATTAGCCACACAGTAAAGATGCCTCACTTCAAAGAATCTTCTTTGAGCCTCTCGGGGGTTGCACATGAGTTTGATCCACGCTACCTCACCCAGCGTTATCGTCGGAGATGAAGAGTACGCAGCATCTGCGTTCGCAGGGCCCGCTGAGTTGCCACTAAGCCAGCAACTGGAGCAGATCGCAGTCGTGGGCATGGGTAGGACTCTTCCACTCCTTAGGTTTCTTTCCAAATTACTGGCCCGAATCTTTTGAAAGGGTGATACTGATATACGTGATAGGCTGCCACCCCCCAGGAGATATTCATCCTCCCTCCGACCTCTGGAGATTGATGATGGAAACGAGAACGGGTCAAACTCCCAGAGTTCCGTCTTCCAGATTTAATATCGATGCGCACTTCCATTCGAACAACGAGCGGCCTGGCAGCTTTGGTGTACTCGGAGGTTATTTCCTCAACGAGACTTTACAGAAATTTGATCCAGCCTTATTTAGTATCACCCCGATGGAAGCCATATAGATAGATCCACAGCAGCGCGATTTCCAGCAAATGTCGTTCAAAGAGGCATCATTCCGTCACAGTCTTGCCGCCACCAGCGTGGATCCTGGCTTGCTGAGCAACAGTGTTAGCCACGTTTTTAACTTGCGAGGCCCTAGTATTGTGGTGAACACGGCCTGCTCGTCGTCCGTTTACGCTTTGCATAATGCCTGCAATGCCCCGCGTGCGCATGAATGCTCCGCGGCCGTAGTTGGAGGTACTAACCCAATCTTGACCGTCGACCAGCATATGAACACGGCCAAGCTGGGTGTGCTATTCCCGACGTCGACTGTCACACGTTTAACAGCTACGCTAACGGTTACGGTCGTGCTGAAGGGGTTGGAGCCGTCTATTTAAAACGGCTTAGTGACGCAATTAAGGACGGCGATCCTACCCGAGGTGTTATCCGGTCGAGTGCAACAAATAACAACGGCAAAGCACCGGTCGTTGGAATCACGTATCCTGGATTCCGATGGCCAGAGAAACGTCATTAGGCAGGCATACAAACGTGGTGGTCTAGATCCGACTCTTACGGGCTATGTCGAGTGCTACGGCACGGGCACGGCTATTGGACACCCTTTAGAAGTCCACACTGTTGCCGACACAATGAACGCATCCCGCACAGCGATAGATGGCCCCCTGCATATAGGTGCAGTCAAGACCAACATTGGCCATAGTGGGGCAGCCAGTGGATTATCGGCTCTTATAAAAGCCATTCTGGTGGTGGAAAGGGGCATTATTCAACCGACACGGGGAGTTACCGACTCCAACCCCAAGATCGACTGGAACAGTTGGCGCGTCCATATACCTACCGAGCCAATACCGTTCCCGAAACACCTGCCCGTTCGACGAATCAGCGTCAATTCCTTTGGGTATGGCGGCACGAACGCCCATATCATTGTTGAGAGCCCCGAATCTCTGCTGGCATATCCACAAAGTTACAGATATACGGCACATGTGTCAAGGCCCAAGAGCAGGTTTGCACGAGGGGCAGCCAACCGTAATAGACCATATCTACTAACATTTTCGGCACATGATGTCGCGACTTTGAAGAGGAACATCGCGGCCCATGGCCAGGTCGCTGCCAACTACAACATTCTCGACCTCTCGTACACCCTCGCAAATCGCCGTACTCACTTCCAAAGCAGAGGCATGGTCGCGACATCTCCCGATACTTTACACGAAGCGCTCGCGAACGGCCACGCAAAAGTCGTGATAACCGATAAAAACGATATGTCGTTGAATTTGGGTTTGTTTTCACAGGCCAGGGAGCGCAGTGGGCACGGATGGGTGCCCAACTCATCGCGTACTATCCAACATTCCTCAAGACAGTTAGGAAACTGGATATGGCGTTAGAGGAACTTGATGATGCGCCTGACTGGACCTTGGAAGAGGCTCTCCTCGAAGAACCAGCTGTCTCACGTGTGAATGAAACCGAGTTTTCGCAGCCGCTTTGCACAGCCGTGCAGATTGCTCTGGTGCAGCTGCTCCGTCTATGGAATATTAAACCTTCGGTGACCCTAGGACACTCATCCGGTGAGATTGCGGCAGCTTTTGCGGCCGGGTACCTAAGTGAATCCGAGGCAATTGTGCTGGCCTATCTCCGCGGACAGGTCGTCAAGGACATTGATACAGACGGCGCCATGATGGCTGTGGGCTATGGTGCTGAGGCGATAACCCCCTATATCTCGAAATACACAGGTAAGGTGGTCATTGCTTGCCATAACTCGCCTTCTAGCGTCACACTGAGCGGTAACGCTAGTGATTTGATGGCAATCGAGAAGATTCTAATAAAGGAAGGCATCTTCGCCCGACTGCTCAAGACCAACGGCAAGGCATACCATTCGTTCCAGATGCTCCCTGCTGTCGAAAAGTATGAAGCACTCATCAGACAGGCCAGGTTGGGCGGGCTTAAACAACCGAAAATTGAGAAGGCCAAGATGGTCTCATCAGTCACCAATGCCATACTCGCCAAGGACGAAGTGCTAGATGCGGCGTACTGGAGTGCCAACCTTCTAAATCCCGTCCTGTTCAACCAGGCTACACAAACAGCTCTCGCTCACAAGGACCTTCCCAGCATAGATATCCTAATCGAGATCGGGCCCCACTCAGCTCTCGCAGGACCGGTTCGGCAGATCAAAACAGAATTGAACCTCGACAAGCTTCAGTATCTGCCAACTCTTGTTCGCGGAGCCGATTGCGCCAGTCAGATGCTCACGCTGGCTGGCCACCTCTCCCTGCGCAACTACCCATTAAATCTAGAAAGAGTAACGGCGATCGAGGAGACGTATCCGAGGGGCAAAGTGCTCCCACGTAATGGCAACCTCATTGTTGACCTTCCCCCATACCAATGGGATAACACGTAGAAGTTCTGGGCGGAGTCTCGCGAGAGCAAAGAGCACCATTCACAGCGTTTCCCCCGTCATGATCTTCTAGGCCAATTGACGATTGGTGCTTCTCTAGCCGAGCCCACATGGCGCAATATCCTCCGCATCAAAGATCTACCTTGGCTTAAGGATCATTTATTAGGCGGCGAGGCGGTGTTTCCTGCGGCTGGCTATCTCTCGATGGCCATAGAAGTCATCACCCAACTCAATGAAACATCCGAAGCCCCATCGGAGATTGAATCATACGCTTTCAGGATGTCTCTATCCAGCAAGCTCTGGTGACGCCCGACGACGACAATGGAATGAGGTGCTCCTGAATATGCGCCCATCCCGCCACAACACGGGTGAAGGCGACGGACTATGGTGGGATTTCAATGTCTCATCCGTAGCGTTAGAGGGACACCGTAAAAACCACATGGCGGGAAGCGTGAGCATCAACACGTGCCGGCAGAGACCAGCCGCTAAAAAGATGCCCAATCTGCCACAGCGTGCTTCCGGTAAACTATGGAACGACGCCCTGAAGCAGGTTGGATTCAACTATGGCCCTACTTTCCAGGACATGGATAACATCATATTCCATGGGAAGTCGTATTGCGCGCACGCCACGACACACATCAAGACGGAGGTCATGGATGCCGAGTCTCGCTATGTATTACACCCGGCGATATTGGACTCATGTCTCGAGCTCATGATCGTTGCTATTTGGGCGGGCCGGGCCGGTGCCATGCAGTTCGGAGCCGTGCCCGTCCAAGCCGAGGAGATCGTCATCTGGAGGCCGACGCAGGCCCAGCTGGCCGACGGCGCTGCCACAGCTTTCTCCTGGATCGACCCTCGGGGCCAGCGCTTGTTCAATGCGCACAACCAGCTATTAGCGGGTGATGGGCAGGTCCTCATGGAGATTAGCAGCATGCGCTGCACTGCATATGAAACCGCCATCCCACAGCGCTTGGAGGAGCCGACACAGCCGCAGCCATACGGACGATTTGTGCTGAAGCCTGACGTCTCTCTGCTCACTGGCACGCAGCAGAATCTAGACATTGCGGATTTTGTCGAGCCCGCCGAGTTCAAAGCACCAGGGATAAGGGTCCTTACCGTCGACGCGGGGGCAGCGGCGCCTCTCCTAGCCAAAGTCCCGGAACCGCATCTTAAAGTCGCTCACAGCTTGACGGGCGGTGTTGATGCGATGAAGGCAGAGTTCAGCGGATTCAAGAATACGAAGCTACTGATGCCATTTGACCTGAGCATTGCTCTGGATGAACAGTCTGTTAAGTCACACTCTTACGACCTCGTCGTTGCCCGCGTCGCCTCTCCTGACGCATTGCAACGCATTTCCGAGTTGCTAGCAGAGGGCGGTCGCGCTATTCTGGAGCTATGCCTACCCTTACCGGAAACGACCCTTTGAAAGCCGGATTTTCCGGCATCGACCTGTTTTTGGGAGATAACATGTGCGTTACGTCGAGCATCAGCTGTCCTGCCGATGACGATGGCAGACCTGCAGAAACCAGGATCCAACTGACATATCGCACTACTCTTAATTACACTTTGACTCGGTTGCAGAATTGCTTGGAACAACGGGGCCTCGAGGTTGAATCTCTAAAGATGGGAGATTCACGTCCCATTGGCACCAATATTATCATGCTAGCTGACCTAGATGGCCCTTTTGTGGCTACCCATGACCGAAGAAGAATTCATCTACCTACAGAAGATTCTAGTGGACGCGTCGAATGTCTTGTGGGTCAGCTGTGGTGCTCTATTGGGCGGCAGTGCGAGTCCTGAATATGCAATGACGTGCGGATTGTTGCGCTCACTTCGTTCTGAGCAAGCCTCTCTCAAGGCAACGCTACTCGACTTCACTCCAGAGAACGTTTCCACCGATGAGTCCATCTCGCAAATTGCTTCGCTAGCTATGGCACAATACAAGAACGACCAGTCACTCGAGTCAGAGTATTATGTCCAAGATGGCCAAGTCTTCATCAGCCGGTTCACCCCGGCCGGGTGTATCAACCAAACATACAGCCAGACTGATGTCGAGACACACCCACAGCCTTTCAATCCCGACGCTAACTTGGTCGGAAAGATCAAGTCCGGAAGGATTGTTTTCGAGAATGTCTTCCCGGGCGAAGCATCACTACAGCCCGGCGAAGTCGAGTTCCGGCCCCTCACAACTGGTCTGAATAGTGAGGACGTAGCCGTTATCTCAGGTGCCTCCTTTGAGACAGATTTCAGTCACGAGACTGCCGGCATCGTCACCCGAGTTGGCTCTGGTGTCACGGTCGTCTCACCTTGTGACCGTATTGTCGCCTTCAGCTCCGACAAGTTCTCAAACTTCCAGCGCGTCACTCAAAGCTTGGTCCAGAAGCTGAATCCGAACGAGCTTTGCACCACGATTGCGAGCCTGCCCATGCAGTACGCCGCCGCTTTATACAGTCTCGAGAACCTGGCAAAACTTCAAAGCAACGAGTCTGTTCTCGTCCTTCCCGGCGTGGGCCTAGTTGGGGCAGCCGCTATCAGAGTAACCCAAGCGCTTGGGGGCCTCCCGTACGTAGCTGTGCGTGATGAGGTGGAAGCTGAGAACGCGATGACGTATTTTGGTCTCCCCCGGGATCAGATCCTTGTCGGCAGTCCTGCCCAAGCTCTCAAGGACTTCATATCGACGTTGTATTCTCGAGCAGCTTGGTCGAGCCCTCGGTTGCTCGGGAGGCTTGGAGATACCTACCAGCCTTCTCACGTTTCGTCAGCAGTGGTACCCCATCAAGCTCGGTCATCGACTCTGTCCCGGCGTCTCGCGGGGCGAGCTACTTCTCTTTCAATATCGTGGACCTTTTGAAGAAGCCGCGCGTTTCCGGGTCGCTGTTAGAACGAACCTTGTTTCTCTTCCGCCAGGGTGCCATCCCAGCACCGCCGTTGGCCAGTCGGAACATCGCAGAGCTGAATGAGAGCGTCGCGTCTTTTTCAGACACCCTTTTCAGTACCAAGACCGTCATTTCTCACGAGACCGGTAATGATACCCTGGAAGTCATCCCAAGCCGCCCGCACATGCAACTGCGACCAGACGCTACATACCTTCTGGTCGGGTGCCTTGGCGGCCTCGGTCGCAGCCTCACTTCATGGATGATGAAGAGAGGGGCGCGTAACTTTACCTTCTTGTCGAGGTCTGGTGCTGTATCCACGCAGGCTTCGATTCTGGTTAAAAACCTAGAGGCTGAAGGCGCCAAAGTGGATGTCTTCAGGGGAGATGCGGCAACCAGGGAAGACGTGCAGAAGGCTGTGAGCTCGATCCCTGCCGATCGCCCATTCGGGGGTGTTGTAAATGCAGCAATGGTCTTGCGAGTAAGTCGAATCTTTCTAGACTCCGAAATAGAGATAGTTGGAGACATTTCACGCATAGCGCTCGGTCGTTCCACTAACACACCGTGTCTACTTAGGATTGCATGTTCCATAACATGCTTTATGAGAATTGGCCTACATCTGTTCGACCCAAGACTCTCGGGAGCAAGCATCTGCACGAAGCAACCCAAGACCTGCCCCTGGATTTCTTCCTTATGACGAGCTCCGTTTCGGGGGTCCTCGGGACACCAGGTCAGACAAATTACGCAGCGGGCAACACGTATATGGACGCGCTCGCACGCCACCGCCGCTCGCAGGCAAAACCTGCCTGCGCAGTCATCCTGCCTATGGTGCTCGGCGTCGGGGTGGTAGCGGAGAACAGCGAACTGGAGGCGTCCCTCAAGCGCAGTGGTATGTACGGTATCGACGAGGAAGCGCTCCTGCGCACTTTCGAGGTCGCCATCCTAGAAGAGCAGCAACAGCAGCTTTTGGGCCCTTCGCTGACCATTTCCAAGTTTGCCGAGCTGGTATGTGCGAATCAGGGTATCCCATGTGATAGGATAGTGTATCTTTGTGTGAAAAGTTGCGTTCGAGAGTAAGGGGTTCTTCAGCTTGGCCAGTACAAATGCAAAGTTAGACTTGTCCCTCGGCAGAGTATTTACCTCTACGTATTCTAGGCTTTGGAAGAACTTCAGCAAACGAGAGGCAAAGACATGTCAAAAGTCGTTGCAGATGTGGTAGATGTAATAATACACCACAAAAAGAAACATGTACACGGCAAAAGGAGAAGATACAATATCTATTCGACTATCCGCAACAAATTTTTGCGTCTCAGGAATGAAATTAGGCCCCTTGACCAGAGCCAAATGGAGGCTATACGCCAAGGAAGCGGCACCTGCATGTTTCGTCATCGTCCATGGTGGAGTAGGGACAGGCAAAACATAGTCATCCACCTCCACCTCCCCTGGAGTAATATTGAGAAGTAACTAAAATGCCATAGTTTTGTCGTTAGAGCCCTCAAGCCCTTCTTCCTTGACAAGAGAGCTTTCCATCGCATCTTGCTCACCTCTGCGGGTAATTGGTGCGGACTTCATGGCGGCTGCGCTCCATAAGCAGGTGCAGGGCTTACATAAAGATTCCTCGGCTCGAAAACTTGCTTACGTTATCTGATTGTACAGTATCAAAAGGGAAAGGGAGATCTTCCTAGCCGATGCCCTGGCATCCAGGCGCAAGCAACTGAACTCCCAAATCTGAAATGATGCCGGGACCAATGCTGCCACTTTCTTCGCAGGAGACGAGGGACGTAATCACGACACATTTCCAAACATATGCCAAAGAGAAATTCGAAGGAATCGACGTCGAGAGAGTACAAAATATCGAACTAGCACTGGGAACCTGGATGAAGTAGATGGCCGGAATACGACAAGATGATAACGTCCCTATTATCCAGGATGAGTCGTTCATGCGTCTATATTCTCGCTTCAGCGATGGGGAAGATTTGTCGCCAAAGAGACGTAAGAGTTCGAGGCAGGTATCGAGCGGTTGAAGGGCCATGCTATTCAAAACGCCGCACCCATTTGCGCAACCGTCACTGGGAGCCGTTAACAGCCTGGTCATTCAAAATTACCGCGAGGCAGTGTTGATTGTTGTTGATGAAGCAGCCCGCGTGCCCGAGTATCAATGGTGGCCTCTGTTGGTTGGTATTCTACAGCAATGCTGTCGGCAAAATCATGGTTGGCGGCCCGGATCAGCTTCCACCTTATGTTGACAAGGAGGTTCGCAACCCTTTCGCGCCCCAACTAGGGCTTTCGTTGCAGGCTCGACTTCACCACGTCTCCCGTCCACTTTCATCAAAACACAATATCGTGCGGCGCCAGTAATTGCGTCTATTTCAACAACGCCTGCTATGACAGTAGAATAGAATCTGATAACTCCACCAAACCGAAGCATCGCCCTCTTATGCAGATATTATCCGACATAACATGGAGAAGTATAAACAAACTAGCTATGTCGTCTTTTTCGATGTTCCCGAGGCCAAGGAGAAAGGGGACGAATACTCACCTCGAAATACTGTGAGAGTCCGCTCATTGTGAAATGGGGTTACTCAAAGACCTCTTGAATGCTGGTTTCAAACCTTGCGAAATGCGGCCGTTAGCAATCGCCATTCTGAGGCCGTATAAAGCACAAACATAAGAGGCTGAGCTACGCGAAGACGATCATGTCCGAGCAAGGCTTTCCTGAGGCAGCCGAGGTGGCCCTAGAGACGATCGACAAAGCGTAAGGGATGTAGTACGATATTTGCATCGTAGACATGGTTGTGGCGACGTCTCCCGGGTTCTTGAATAATTAGCCGCCTCAACGTCCTGTTATCCCGAGCTAGGTGCGGACGGTATGTCATCGGTAATAACTCAGCATGGGAGAAGATGAAGAGCGATGATTCCGTCTCTCCGAGGAGCTCCGCAAGCGAACTGGGGATATTTCGGACGCCGTGGTCCTCAGCGGAAGCTCGCACGTCGAGATTCTACCCCTCCGACTCATGCAACCTAGACTCAACGACAGCTATTGAGGCGCGAAAACCATTTCCACCCATAAGACGTTGCCCGAGAGATATCTCGGTGACCTTGGCTGTTCCAGCCTCTCCCGCTGAAGTAGGAGCCCTGGCAAGGTAGTCGTCATATTGATTGTTATACTTAATAGTAGTTTGCGTCTTCAGTGTATGAATTATCTTGACAATCACCCCTAGCATAGAGGAATTCTGCGACCGGGTCTCATCAACTGGCTGGCACGGAGCGTAGGTTGAAGGGCCTAGGTAATCCCAAAACTATTCAAATCCAAGAAAACAAAAAGGGGGGCGTGTGTGGAAGAAAGAGGAAGAGAGGACGAAAAGGACCTGGAACATATCCACCCGACTATCATCAATGGCTGGAAAGCGAAGATATTTGAAATACACAGAGTATTCTAATGCTTCCCTGCATAGATGCCTGCTAGATAGACACGAGGCAGTTTGATTGATCTTGTCTGTAGTCGCGTCGACCTTTCCGGCTTGGTATATCCATCAGGCTACCTAGTTTACGGATCCCTTTGTTAGCCACCATGGATGGCATGCGGGTTAGACTATCAAATAAGATAGTGCACCGGTTGCGTGATTTTAGCCATGCAGGGAGTCTAAAACGCAGCAGATAAGAGTTGCGCATCGAGACGAGTCGCGGCTCGAGCCCTTATTGAGTATCAGGCGAATCAACATCTCGTCAGGTACCTTCTAGCTTCAGGTTCTATGCAGTGGGTATACTGAACTTCTAATTCTTATAGAACTCGGAAGGTTATTACGGAAAATACCTGACAAGGATGTTGGACTTGCTCCTGACGACATTGTAGAGTGGGCGATAAGGGGTCGTAGTGAGTGAGGTCTGATGTCGTTGGTAGGTGATAGATATCTGATTGGCTTATCAGTCACGCTAATTGCGCTTGATAGCGGGGCAGTTGCTCCGCTCCACCCTAGGAAGCAACGCTTAGCGGGCACGGCCGGCTAGCGGGCGGAGGCAAGTCCGAGCTCGTAGTACTATACTTAGTAAGTTCCAGATTTGCGTGGGTTAATTCGTATTCCCGTTATCATATGCTCAGGAAGGTTCTGTTTCGAGTGACCGTTTACCTATTCTGAAGGCTGGCGAAGCAGGGACCATATTAAGCTGCATGTACGAAGTTGGGATGCATCCCAACACAAGCGAGATAGCAACCTACAGCTACAGATGCAGAGCGGCCTGTTGTGGCTCCAAGCGTCATGCAGAGTATGTGGAGCGGTGGAGCAAGATATACAACCTAGTAGAGATCGCCAACCGCCCCCCTGCCTCCAGATCTGTGGAGTCCCCCTCGATCATTCGACAATTAGGCGGTCACTGCTTGATGTGTATTAAATGATGTGCATAAATGAAGCCATGATCAACGGAATCTCTACATCATTGTTCGTCCAACCCTTTAATTACAACGAACCAGGTACCTGATTCATGATCAAGCCTTCGATTGGTACGAGGCCGGAGCTTTGCTACCATATTCTCCTGAGCCTGGCATGCTAAGGTTACATTGACTGCAACGAAGAAAAGATCTGCCACAATGCGCCGAGACACCGACTATGGTGGCACACTTATTTTGTTCCCGTAGTGACTAGTCCAAAAATCACCACCTAAATAAACGGCACCGACTACACTACTGTCGGGGTGCACATACACCGTGCGCATGTGCATACACTTTTCACTCAATACAGGTTTACTTCATCAGGTAGGTATGCATATGTCCACTTGCCTGCGTCTTGACACGCTGTTGTGTATCCACTCCGGACGTAAGTACGTCTACCCTCCCTGTTTTTGCAATACATGTATTTTTAGCTCCAAAGCCCGGGGAGCTTCCAGCCTTGAGGGTGAATTTAGCGTAAGAAATGCGTAAGTGGTACGAACCCATGGAAGCGGGAATCTGCATCAACACCATCATGATGGTCCGATGTCCCTACTGCGTAAATGGTTTCTTTGATTTCCATGATCTTCACCCTACGCATTTAGGTAGTACATAGAATATAGATAGATTCGCAGATGCCGCGTGATGGACACCTGCTCCTAGGAATTATTCATTTAATGCCGTGCCAACGGCTGTGGCAATTGAATGGTAGCGTTACCTGCACATGAATTCCAGAGAGCGCCATCCCTGCCATACTATGTAAACGCGAAAGATGGGTATCGCTTCTGCCCGATCCTACCAACGGATTCCTGTGGCAATTAATGTATACACCCCTTGACGCAGGACAAGCTTACTACGGCCTTCCAATCAAAAAGCCGTTCGTTCCCACACAAGTATGCGGGAGCTACGGCAGTCACCACCAGCAGCACTGAGAGTGGGATAACCCTTCACTTCCCTACCGGCAATTCCGACACCGCCTGGCATTCTCAGCGTTGAAAGTTGGAACTTGGAACTTGGACCTTCCATCCCCTCCTCTCAATTCATCTTCTCTCAGAAGCTCCCGAGTCATCCTCCCAAGCTTCACATATCCCCTACCCACTACCTCCTACTACTCACAGCAGTACATACCATTGCCTACTACCTCACCTCCCCCCCCGGCTAGGTAGCTTTGACTACCTACTTGCCTACCCACTGACCACCTACTCTTACCTCACGCACACTTGACTTTATCCATCTTCGCCAACCTCCCACATGTCATGAACCTACATCGTTACCTAACAATTGTCTTCGTTCATCGTCATGGCTTCCCCTCAAGTTTCTGTTAAATTAACTTATCAGAAGGATGACACATCCCCCCCGGTCTACGTTGCTGGCAACTTTTCAGATCCGCCATGGCAGCCTTTGGAGATGGCCTGCTCTAAAGACGAACATGGCCAGAACCTATTCGTCAAGGAAATCAATGCCAGTGAAGGCGCCGAAATCCAATACAAATTCCGCATAGGGTCCGAAAATTGGGTACTGAGCGAGACTGCTGAAACTGGTAAGCTCCGCTTCAGACGCCAACGACATCTTTAGATCTGCGATGGCATCGACGTCATAGATGATGCTGACTACTAGTGTCCAGTCGACGATGGCCAAGGAAATGTGAACAACATCCTCAGAGTGCCGTCGGATGCGTCCGAACAGGCTCCCACTAAGGCATTAGACCCCGGAGTTGCCCAGCTGAACGCTTCCTCGTCTCACGATGGTGCACGGACTCCTGACATTGCGAACACTGCTGCTGAAGTTGCCGATTCCGCAGCGCTCCTGGACGGAGAGAAGCCCGAGGCAGAGATGTCCGACGAACAAGCCGGCGAGACAGGGTTTAGGCGTTTATCCGCAACTCCCATTGGGGAAGTTGCCCAGACCGCTGCGGAAGTCGCCGTGTCTGCAGCACAGCTGGATGACGACAAGTCTGCCCCTATCGGTGGCGATGGGGATAGTCTTAAGGGTCCGTCGCAGCAGGAATGCCCAATGTTTTCGCATGAATGTGTTGGAGCTCCTGACGAGGATGAGGCATACGACGAAGCTCAGTCGGCTCCTCCCGACGACGACAAGCAACAC
The DNA here is from genome assembly GCA_004155035.1 of Monosporascus sp. 5C6A. NCBI lineage: Eukaryota > Fungi > Ascomycota > Sordariomycetes > Xylariales > Monosporascus > Monosporascus sp. 5C6A. The sequence continues at coordinate 50,849 of QJOB01000235.1, forward strand.
GAACTCTCCGACACTAAGCAACATGACTATGCCCAAGATCCTGATATAGACCCCGACGACCCTACCATCGAAAAATTCCCTTCTGATAGCGCATCCATCATGGCCACAATCCGACGCCTTTCCACAAGTGTAGACCAGGATCGCGCGTTACCCGAGGGAATTGCACCGTCCGTCGTAATTGACTCATCGGGGCCTGCGTCTGCGGATGGATTGCCTGATGACCAGAGTCTAGCAGTACCTCGCCCAGGACAGCCGCCGTATGGCGAGCAACAATCCCGTACTGAAAGGAGAGACAAAAGTTCCTTAACCGCCTCCAGGGATTCAGTCAGTTCTCTGAATTCAATCGCTGAGGCGGACGATGAACGCCCTGACGATGATGAGGATAATGCGATTGACACAGCCGACAATGACGGGACTCGAATTGTCGAACACCCCGGACGTGCTGTAAAGTCGGTTCCGAAAGGTGAAGTTTTGGCCAGCAGCGACGACGACGACGACGAAGGGATAGCTATGTGTACTGTCGCCAAGAAGAGGGCCCCGGGAGAAGGCCTTCATGGATCGGATTTAGTGAGCCCGGAACCTATTGGCCATCCTCGCATGGTCCTTTCACACATCGTCGAGCCAGTACAAAGCTCCACCCCCGTTCCACAAGAGGACTCCGTCGACTTGGCCGAAACTGTCAATCCCAGTGCCCTTGCCGTGAACCATGCACGGGAGGTCAGTCCACATATTGCTATCACCTCCCCGGAAGAAGACAACAAGGGCGACTCCGCCGGCCTTGCAGATCAGAACAATCTACAAAAAGGAAACGCAGATGGTCCAATCAGCCGCACACCTATGAATCCTCTTCACGAAGTCAGTACTAACGAAGGGTGGCTACATACTTTCTTCCGGGCATTGCTAGTGGACTGGATAGGCAACTTTCTATCGAGGATCTGGCCCAGCAAAGCTACAGCATAAGTCGCCTCCCCCAAGCTCGGACTGGAAATGATTGCATCGCACGTCAACCTTCGCCCCTCAGCCATATCAGCAACAACGAATGGAGGGAAGGTTTGACTACGGTCCACGCTAGTACTGGTGCACGCCAAGAGAGAATTCCGTCGGCGGCGACATCCTAGAAACAAATTCAACCTATCTAGGCCCCTGATGGTACGCTTAGGGTTGGGCTGAGCTGGCACGGCTTTGTATTAAGAGAACTCAGCAACTGATTGTATACTTAACTGAGAGACCTCTTGCAGGAAGGTTCCATAATGGCAAGGATTATCATCTAGTAATATGACCGTGGAGGAGGTTGCCACGGAAGGAAATGCCGGAGGTTTGAGGACTTGTAGGAAGAGCATTAGCATTGGAGATTGGTTCATGAATAATAACCCTAACTGCATTGGGTGCCTTGATCGTTATGAAAAGAAAACTTCTTAATATGCGTAGTTCATCCCTCAAAATGACTAGAATGCCAATGTCATCCGAAGGCTGGCTGATACGATCATTTATCGATGTCTGAGCAATAACAACACTCTCCCATGTGGCCACATGGTTTGACTGTTTGCTAATCACCGTGGGAACCATGGCACGTAAGCCAGGAAGTCTGATATCACCGGGCAAGCAACTTCACCGTTGATACGGTAGGTAACTGCTACGTCTCGAAACTGAGCCTTGCCTTGCCACCCTGGTAGAGAGCGTTATTGACGTTGCGAGACGCCCAATGCTTACATATATACATCCAATGTTAGAAGATTACCTGCTCGCGTTACGGTCTTTACGCCTCCCTGCACAGGGTTTGGTCCTGATGCGCTGGTCGAGATAGCACGTACGGGATCCCAAGGCAGCATGTGATAGTTATCCTGGGCCCCTGACGTGCCATGACGCATAGGAGGTGTCCCGTTGGAACCATCCGCACCTTGACTCTTCGAAGGACTTTTAAAATGAATGCTATCATTTAATTCTCCTGCGTGAATGCCAGTGCTGGTTCGGTGGACCTATGTGTCTATCTTTATATGTGTGGCTTGGGTGGGGATTGGTCTTACTTTGCTGTGTAGCGCTCATGTTGCGTCCCTCGATTCGTCCCCGGCGCTCACTACTTATGTCATAGAGTCGAAGAACTCATGATGTTGAGGTTGCAATGCGGTGTTATGTACAGACTGCGTACGGGTTCTACTAGGAATTGAAAAGCAATCGAAATTCATCACGCCACGTTCATATTATCCCAGGGGCTAGAGATGGAGGTGATGGAGGTGAAGAGGAGAGGGGGGGTTGGAGACAAAACAAGGTCGCGAGACTACGAAAACACCAGAAAGGAATTTAAAATGAAGGGAAACCGATCTCGCGATACTCCAGGAGCTACAGAGACCGAAGAAGTGGTGGTGACGGTGGAAGGGGGAGGGAGGCAGGGTAGGAGCAAAAACAGCGCAACGAAGACACCATTGGGAAAAAAGGAACATATTCAAAAAATGAAGGAAGGAAACCGTCCTCGGAACCCTCGTGCGCCCCTCTTTTGTCATCGGTATTTGTTTGCGACTTAGTATCCGCCTTTCGGGGAATCGAACCTCGGCCTCCCGGGGGGTTGGGAGGGTTCTTCATCGGTAAGCAGTCGTGTCTGAGTCTTACCACCAGGGCTACCTGACCGCGGAACAGGCTTGCGCCCCTTTGAGGGTGAGCTGATAGGTCTCGCTCCTACTTTGCACCTTATGGTCGGGTTGACTGCCTGGGAGTTGGGTTTGGCTGCCTGAGGAATCAGCGTGTGCGGCCTGAGGTGTCAGGATGCGGCCTGGGGTACACGCCCAGGTACCGCGGCCACTGCCATACCTCCTCTACCTGCCCTGACCTCCTTACCTTCCACTGACTGGCCGGCTGCCTTTGTTATTATTGGCATGACAACACCGGTGATTCACCCAGGAATACATCCCTCCCGAATGCAATACCACGATCATCGTCAACACGCGTACGTCAGACTCAATTCTCTTACTCGTAGGCTGGCCACCTTCTTCACTTGCTCTCATGACGACAACGCGAAAACCCAGCAAGGGTCGATGCCCAAACCATATGCTGCGGATTTGAATCTACCTTTTCGGGGCGCTCCCGTGTGTCTGCCAATTCTACTTGCCTAGCTTCTGTGATACATGTCCATGATCCACCACCTTCTAACATACCGGCCCCTATACAGAAGTTTGCCACGCTAGGACTACACGCTAACCGCTCTTCTCTATTCAGCACAGGGACGGCTCGTTCTCTCTCCTCCTACCAGACGGGCGGCCCGAATGTCTCACCGGGCCGCAGTTTGACCTCGACGGCCGTACCCTGGAAGTCCATAGTCGACGTGACGACGGTATTGCCCCACCACTGCGGGGGGTTAATCTCGGTGAGGGTGAACGCGAAGAAGATGAACAGCGTGCTCAGCGCCAGCCCGAGGTCCAGGCCGGACGAGGTGAGGTAGCTCAGCCGGCTCCACCAGCCGAAGTACTTCTTCTTGATCCGGTACTGGAAGATGTATCCGACGATGCCCCAGGATAGGTAGTTCAACGGCGTCGCCGGGGGGATGGCCGAGGCGCCGCCGAATATCAGGGGCGCCATCAGGTGCTTGGCAGGCGACCGGGGCCACCTCTTAGCGGCGAAGTAGATGGCGATAGGCGTTACTGCGCCGACGATGAAGAAGACCATGAGCCCCGAGTAGATCTGTCCCGGAGAAAAGATCTGTGCTGGACCGATAAGACCCCATATCACGGATGCTATGTTGTGGTCAGTTTCCGTTCGAGGTCGGAGCTTGGGGACTTAGTGGGGCTCACCGGAGAAAAAGACGCGGCCTCCAGGGCAGGTGAAGCGCTCAGGTTGGGCCACTTCGCAGACGCCATCGATACTCTTGAGCGCCAAGTTCAGCACGGCAATCTGTATGAAGCATGAGAATGTCGTGGCCACGACTTGGCACATGAACATAGTCCGTGGGGGAATCTTCATGTAATGCCCAAATTTGAGATCCTCAACGAAGCTTAAGGCTTGAGCCCTGAGAAGACGGTTAGCTCTAGACACCAAACATAACAGATACAGCACCTACATTGTGATGTAACCAAAGGTTTTAAATCTAACCATTTGGCCAGTCAGCATACTTCATAGGAGGGCTGCAGGGGGGAGAGTATCCGGACTCACATCATAAGGGCTAATGGCCTGCCCGGTTGGATATATCCGTAGATAAACTCAGTCAGGACGTTAAGACCAATTTGGTTATTCGTGACAGCTTGGATAATACCAATCGGCAGGGAGAACACGAAAGAAATGGCCACAGCCAACAAGAAAGCCCACCAAGTCAAGTTGGTAGGATATCCCAACACAGCGATGAACCCCAGCAATAAGACCTGACTCAAATTCAGCACGAGGCACACAGGGCACCGATAGTAGGGTTAACGTACGACACCAAATAGAGACATATACCAGGAGGTTGGGGCCTCTTTATACTTCCTCATAAGCTTCATATGGATATCCGGCTTTTCGTTGGTACTATTTCGGTATTGAGCCCATATAGTCTTCCTGTGGTAGAGGTAAGTGTAAACAACTAGAGAGGAAATGGCAGCGAAGGAAAGACCATATGACAAAGCGAAGGTCGTGCTGTGCGTTATGTTAGTCGACCACCGGAGGCCAAATGCATGCGATATTTCTGACCTGATGAATAATGGCGAGTATGACTTGTACGCCTCCTCGTCCAACCTGAAATCTGGGCTTAAGACTCGAGAGATGTTGTATGGGGCGCCCGTGTTATCATATGTCGACGAGTCGCTCATTGGTAAGTACTGTGAGTACCACGTGCCACTATAATGAAAGAGCATGGTGAGGACTATGTAGAACCCGACAACACCGATGAGCGTGTTCCCAATAGCGTGCCTTAAGGTCCTGTTAGGGTTTGAAGATAATGTACGTTCTACATGGAGAATGCTTACCATGGCGGAATCAGTGGGGAGCCGACATAGCCAGCAATCTGTGTCCAGTCGAACGTGATTGGTAAAAGGGACAGTCCAGTCATCCCTCCAAACAGCTGGTTCACGACTGGGTTTTGCGGAGCCATCCATGTTGCAAAGGCGAATACACTTAGAAACTGCGCGAAAAACCCCGGAATAAAGTAGTAGAGGAAAGAACCAAGTGTGACAAGACCGAACCATCTGTATCGTGGCATCGATCCCCCGAGGACGGTTGGGTCAGCCGTCTGGTGCTTCTCGTGCATCGCGTTTGTCAATGTTACTACTGCTAAAGTCCCAGGCCAGATCATGGACGCCGGGTAGACTACTTCGAATCAGTTGCATATTTGCGGCTGCGTTGTGAAAAGAACTCACCTAAAAACTTGCGCATCACCCCCGCGATTCCGTAACCTAGGGACTGAGTCGAGATTGTAAGCAGTAGCTGGAACATGAGGCCGAAATCTTGCTTATAGAAGATCAGTTGAGCGAGTATCTACGACGTGTTAGCGCGGCATGCCCAGACGGGGGGTTTCCATGCTTTCAAAGGATCTCAGGGAAAGAGAACCATGAGAGCACTGGCATTAAAGGTATTACTACTTACTGGGAAAAGGTCAGCGTGAGTTTCAGAACGAATACAAGGTCTTAAAAGTCTCCGAGGAGAGGGGGTCGGGTAGAGTTCCATACATACCTACGTCAGTAGCATATGCCACCGAGAACGAAACGCCAGCCATAACCACGATACTGCAACAGTTATTATGTAAGCACGCGATCCAGAGAGCATGACGGGGAACCGGGAATCATGAGACGTCTTGGGAGTAGAAAGTCTCAAGAACTCCTAATAAGAAAATCTTTTGCTTTTAGAGGGGGATTAAAAGGGGTTAGGAGGAACTCTGGAAAAGGCTCACATCGAATGTTCCTTGACATTGAAAGGGCCGGGATTCAGACTCCAATGACTACCAAAGGTCCTATAATGCTTCTGTGGCATGTATCTCTCCCAAGCCCGACCGATGGGATATGCTATTATCTGAGCAATCAAGGCGCCAAGGCTAATAGGGGGACTCCGTAATGAGAAGAGCGTGTTCGCAGACGCGCCGATAACAACCAGTCCGAGTCCAATGGTCCAGGCACGGACGGTATTGCATGGAAGGTCCTCATCATAGTTGTGTACCGCCACACGTACTTCCTCATATGGCGAGTCCTCGAGCTCCTCGGCAGCCTTGATAGATGCATCGTCGTCAAACATAGCCGAGCCAGCGCTGGCGGGCTGCTGTCCTTCAACAGCATCTTTCTCCGGGAGGTTCGGATCTAACAATCGTTCGTGTTCTTCTCCCTCTTTGTGATCGTTTTCGCTTCGATCACTGAACTCGTCCCACTCTGAGAAGCGGTCGACGTCACCCATATGACCATCTCGACTCGTACGAGAACGTATATGCGTCTCCCCGGATCTCGACGGCGCTGAACCTTGCCTTATCTCTCGCCCGCTGACAAGTCCCGTCCCTATTTCCCTCAACTCGTGATCCTCGGACATTGTCTAGGCCCTATAGTGTAATCCGTTGCAAGCGTGTACGTTTTAATGTCTGACCGGAAGAAGCCTAGAGGCGGCCAGGGGTAATGAAAGTGCTGTAGGTCCTGGGAATAACGGTGCTAAAAAGCACGTGGGAATAGTTCAGGGCACCTAGGCATGCGAAATCTTAAACTGCGCACAAAACGGATTTCGAACGGGCTTGGTGTCTTATTGAGAGCGGTGTCACGTTTAACGAGCGGCAATTCAGGGCCCTGCTACTGCCTTGGAGCGTCTCTAAGCTTTCACGAACAAGCTACCAACGCAGGATGTCAAGCATCGAGTTGTGGACTAACCCTAGCCCGCTGCGGATGGAGTCCCCCTTCACCAATGGAGAGCCCTTTGGGAAATGCTGGCGTGAGACTTGTTGAGAGAGCTTGGTGCAGGAGCCGGCCTTACTTGTCTTGTGAAGGAACCTGTTGTCCTTCTAACTTAAAGTTGACAGTGTCTCAAGCTGACTAACATGAAGTCTCTCGAGATGTAACGTGGCAATTCTGATGCGCTTGTCGAATAGAATTGAGCTGCTGGTGGCATCTAGAGTATGGGCTGATATACTGGTTAAATATTTGGTAGATGACAGTGTGTGACAATGAGAAGACCCTACGTTGGAGGTATTGTTCGTTGATGCAAGTGGTAGATCATTCCATTCGATGAACCGAAACGCGTTCCCAGCCCCTTGCAGCCGCGTAGGTATCTAGGCTAAGCTCCGTAACGCATCCCACGGCGCTGCCCGCTCGTATATTTGGCGTTCGAACAGTATGAGAACTTGTTTGAGATCTATTCACAATTGATTGTGTTCTGAGCGGTGTTGTAGATGATGCAGTTTATTTTTTTTGAGTGATGTCTAGGAGGTTGATGCTTGTACTTTCACTCTGACCTCACAGCTTTGACTGCTGACGGTTAGTGTTGATCCACTAGTGCTGCACCATGTGTACAGCTGTGGAGCCCCACTGTGTATTTGCCAAATTATCCTGTGTTTTCTCGATAATATTCGTTCAAAGCTAATACAGCGATAATGCCTTATGTCATGTCTACCTTTATGGCATTTCTTTTATAGCCCATAGGAGGTGGCCGTAAGCTGGGTTGATATACGAACTCACATGATATGGCGATTCCAGTCGCTTACCTTTTGCAGTGGTAGCCTCGCATTAGCTTTGAACGAATTTATTGAGAAAATATGGCACCCTTCAGACTTGAGCATCATGAGCCTAATGTAACGGTTTACGTAAGCTTGATGATTGTAGAGACTCGAAACTTCGTACTACATAGTATCTATGAATCGATAATACATCTGGATATAAACTGACTACAATCAACAATTACAACACGCCATTTCCAATTAATTCTCACAACTCAGATATTGGCTGAGCATGGCCCGGCGATGCGTCAAGTTGTCGTGACAGGCCTAGGTGCTATCACGCCCCTAGGTGTGGGTGTGCGACGGTCCTGGACTAGACTCGTGGAAGGGCAATCAGGTATCGTCAGCATCGCAGGTTTCGGGCCACAAAAGCGATGGCGTGAGCTCACAAGCACCGTCGCCGGCATCGTCCCGAAGGATGATAGGGGCGAGGGCGGATGGCGAGCAGATGACTGGCTATCTGCCACGGATCAGCGTCGCATGCCCTTATTCTCACAGTACGCGGTTGCGGCCACTGAGATGGCGCTCGCGGATGCCTCTTGGAAACCTACTGATCAGAAGGGACTCACATCAACCGGCGTTTGCCTGGGCAGTGGGATCGGCAACTTGGAAGAGATGTATGCCACTACCCTCGCATTCGAGCAACATGTAAACTTCACCAAGGCACTGTGTTACGGAATCTGATACTGATACTATGCATAGGGATACAAGAAGGTCTCGCCACTTTTCGTGCCGCAGATCCTTATCAACCTCGCTGCGGGCCACATTTCTATGAAGTATGGCTTCCAAGGACCAAATCACGCCGTAACCACGGCGTGCACGACCGGAGCTCACTCAATAGGGGATGCATCGCGCTTCATCGCATTCGGAGACGCCGATGTGATGGTAGCGGGAGGTGCCGAGTCCTGTATACACCCGCTCACATTCGCGGGATTTGGAAGGTCACGGTCATTGTCTACGGCGTTTAACGATGATCCTCCTTCGAGCTCTCGGCCGTTCGACCGCCGGCGCAATGGCTTCGTAGTTTCCGAGGGCGCCGCCGTGGTGGTGTTGGAGGAGCTAGAACATGCCAAGGCTCGCGGCGCCCGAATCTACGCTGAGCTCGAGGGCTACGGAACAAGCGGTGACGCTCACCATATGACGGCTCCCCACGCGGACGGATCGGGGGCTTTGCTGGCAATGAAAAGGGCTTTGAAACAGGCCGGAGTCAAACCTCGTCAAGTTGACTACATCAACGCGCATGCGACCGGGACGGCCGTCGGCGACGTGGCGGAAGCATTGGCTATCCGCTCTTTGATGTCCGGGGAAGAGGGACATGCCGACGAAAGTCAAGTCACAGTGAGCAGCACGAAAGGTTCCATTGGCCATCTTCTTGGTGCAGCGGGAGCCATCGAAGCCATATTTGCGATCATGGCCATTACGGAGGTAAGCGATCCCTTCGATACTGGTTCGTCTTACGACCGAGATCCATCGCAGCTAATCTTGTATAAGAATATCGTTCCTCCCACGCTGAACTTGCACGACCCTGATATTGAAGCCAGGTTCAATCTCGTCCCTCTTGAAGCGCAGCAAAAGCAAGTGAACGTAGCAATCTCAAATAGCTTTGGCTTTGGGGGCACGAATGCGACACTGCTGTTCTCGAAGTACTGCTAAAAAAAGCAATATGTACGATACCTTGTAAATGTCATAAGCTACGTGCTGCATGCATCCACATGGCTTCATGGGCATTGCAATAATACGTATCCGCGACTAAACCGATCAATTACATACTATGGTACATCGTAGAATTTGCTGTTCTACATTTATGGTGGACAAGTGATCTGGGGATGCAAATCCTCTTGCCTAATTGGTCAGATTGCCCTGCAGCACAGCCTGTCAGCGACCAGAACCCGATAAGCTTCCACTATAATTATTTTAGCATGAAGCGCACATCTCTTTAATGACGTGTGGCTATTGGGTATACCACCTTAGCCCCCCACCGCGAAATCTCGACGCACGCAACGGATCAGGGTTCAATGGTAGAGGTAGCTCAAACAGTCCCTGCATATCTACTCGAAATCCGGCAGCAATGGCGTGCCGCAGCTGCAGACGGCAGCTGGGTCTGCTCGGCCGACAAGTAACTATCGCTGCGGAAGCTCAACATACTGCCGCCGTCTCTTCGGCGACTCAACACATACTCCGTCAGCTGGGGCCTCAAGCCTCCCCGAGGAGGAGCTATCACAACACAGCCCGACGTTCGGGTAAGATGGCCGAGGCCATCGGCAAGGTGTTCGCCAAAAAAGCCGAGCCGTATCGGGTCGTGCACGCTACCGAGGCCATCTACAAGGCATGCGCGAAGGAGGCGCTCTACAAGATCAACCCCGCGGATATCAAGGCGGGCACGATACCCAAGACGCCGGAGGGCGAGGACATTGGCGAGGGGGCCGGAATGTGGCATAGCGGTAGGAAGATCTTCGTGCCCGTAGCTAGCTTGCTGCTTACCTATCTGGTTTTTCGACCTGGAAGCCGTGTGCGTTTAGCTAACCGTCATTTTCTCTCGCAAAACCAGACTTCAAACTCCCGCCGACCTTCAGCACCTGGTCGCAGGTCACCATGCTGCACATGTACCTCGTGTTCGTGCGCCTGCGGAACCTCGAGCCCGACGCGGCACGGTTGTGGCAGAAGCAGCTCGTCGACCACTTCTTCTTCGATGCCGAGGACAAGATGGAGCTCAACCATGGTCTGCACTCGCGGGGGCTGCGGCACAGGTACCTCAAGGACCTCTTCGTGCAGTGGCGCGGCGTGATCGTGGCGTACGACGAGGGCGTGGTCAAGGGCGACCCAGTCCTGGCGGCCGCGCTGTGGCGGAACGTGTTCAAGGCCCGCGAGGACGTCGACGTGCGCGCGCTGGCCGCCATCGTCAGCTGGATGCGCCTCTGCCTCAAGATGCTCGACCAGATGCCCGACGAGGCCCTGTACTTTCAAGCCCAGAATAGCTTCAAGTGGCCCGCGAAGAACGAGCTGGCCGTCGTGGACATACCCACGAGGGAGCTCGAAGGGCAATTGACGCCGCCGCCCGAGCCGTCACAGAAAGCTGCCGTGTAGATTGTGCATAGCTGTTTAACATCATTGCATTGGGTAAGGGATGGGCAGCATTGGGTGAGAATTAGTTCAGTTTCGTGCATGTAATACCTGGTTCAGGACAAAATGTACGATTTCGAGCATAGGAATTTTATAGATAAAAGTCTAATCAACCCTCTCCCACATTTGAAACTCATATTTCGTCCCATTCTCCTCCTGTATGCCCTCTGGCACCGTCTCGCCAGTCCACGCATCAAGCTCCGCCTTCGACCTTTGCACCCATGCACTCCCGGCCTGAGACTCCGACAGTTCCAGGGGAAAGAACGTATCGCACTCGAAATCATTCATCACCCTCGTCAGCAGCACCCTCCTGGCCTCCCTCAAGCGCAGCGCCGCGCCGTAGATCTGCGCCCCTCCGATGACGAAGGCCCGGCCGGTCACCGCGGCCGGGCTTGTGCTTGCGGCAGACCCGAGGTACTCGATAGCCTGCTCCAGCGAGCCCACCCTCACGGCCTCCGTCTCGGCCTCCACCTCCCGCGGCGGCGGTGGCGGCGGCTGCTCCGAGTGCGAGCGGCTGATGACGATGTTGAGCCGGCCCTTCAGCGGCCGGAATCTGGGCGGTATGCTGTCCCAGGTCTTGCGCCCCATTATCACGGCGTTCATGGCCGGCGGCTGAGCCTGCGATCCCATGTTAGCACGTGTGCATACATATCGGCTGCCGAGTTTTTTTCGGTTCGGGGTGAGCATTTGGCATTTACAGTGCTCGGTAGGCGTTTCGTCACCCTCGCGAAGTACGCCATCTCTTTCTTTAACCCGGTCCACGGCAGTGTGCCCCCGCGGCCGATCCCCATGTTTCGCGTCGCGGCCACGACGAGCGTCAACTCAAGCGGAAGCATCTCGGCGGGTGCTTCGTTGGACATTTGCCTCAGCGCAATTCCAGGGCAGGACTCAATCCTTGGGCAAAATCTGGGTCCTATCGACCTAGATGAGTTTGAGATGGCTCCCAAGAGCTTCTCGTCGGTAAACGAGTGCCAGCTTAAGGTACAGTAAAGGGTGTACGCAAAATTCAGGTGCAATTTCACCAATGAACTACACGCTATAATCCTAGCGGTTCAGGCGCTAAGGATTCCCGCCTAAACCACCTAGTTAGATTAAACCAGCATATTGAAACCCCCTAACCGAAAACCAACCCTAGACCCCGACTTGTGATGAAGAAATTCTGACTTTAATTCTTAATACAATATACTAAACACGTGTATTACATGAAAATTACATGGCTTGCCCAAGCTGCAGACGCCTAGGGATATCGCAGTTCAAGCAGATAATGCCAGCCCACGCCCTCCGGAGCTCCATGGGAAGCTATTCTCGAAGCTGGGTGATCTCCATCCAGACAGAGCCACCACCGTCGAACGTGCCGTCTGGACAACTCAGGCAGCCACATCGACGTCATTCCTCAGCTCCTGCATCCTCTTGAGCTCCTCGTGCCTCATCGCCTCCTGGATGCGGAGCCTCTCCGGGACGACCTCCTCCCGCGGCATGGTGATCTTCCAGCCCCTCAGGTTCTCCTCCCCGATGCCCCGCATGGTCTTGAGCTCTACGAGGCTGTACCTCCCGTCCTCCCTGTCGAAGCGGTGCGGCTCCCGCAGGCTCACGGGCGGGTTCGTGATGATGCGCACGTTCCGCAGCGCGTTGCTGCTGGCGCAGTGCACCATCATCGGGTGCAGCAGGTAGACGTCCCCGACCCTGCCCGTGGCCTCGACAAACGAATCGTCGTCGCACCCCCGCACCACCTCCTCGTACCACTCGAGGGCGCCCTCCTCCGCGAAGCGCGGGTCAGACCTCGTCCGCATGCGCGGCGAGACGCCCTCGGGGTGCTCGTAGAGGTGCTGCGCGACCTTGGGGATGGCGTCGGGGCACAGCATGGTGCCGCCGCCGCCGGGCGCGATGTCGGTGAACAGCGGGATGACGAGCAGCGCCTGCTCGGGGCTGTCGAGGTAGTGGACGAAGAAGTCGCCGTCGGCGTGCCACTCGTCGAGGTCCTTGGGCGGGGTGGGCCCGCGGCGCTCCGCCTCGGGCGTCCCGAGGTTGACGATCAGCGAGTCCCGCCACTCGCGCGAGCGCGGGTCGACGCGGTCCTCGCCGCCGCAGAGCTCGCAGATGGCCGCCCAGGCGCGCGGCGCGAACGTCGCCGCGTCGAAGGACCGGTGCGACGGCATGTGCGTCCGCTCCTGCGTCCACGTGTCCTTGTCCGTCGGCGACATGCCGAGGCGCGTCCACACCCCCTTGGTCATGTCGTCCGCCTGCTCCTGCGTGAAGCAGTTGCTGAGCTTGAGGTAGCCGTTCGTGAGGAAGAACTCCTTCTCCGCCTCTGTGAGGGGGGCCGGTGGGGAGGCCATGGCTGGCTGCTGAAAGTCTGTAAGTGTTGAGCTAGCCTTGGAGCCCGTATTCTATCAATCACACAGTTTGGGGCGGTTACGTGGACAAATAAGTACGAAGGAAGTTGCTCAAAGCAACTCCAAATCCCCAGTCCATAGGTCGCCTTGTCACGAATATATATACTTCACCTAAGTCCACGACTACCTCGTCTGGGGCAGCCGGGGATAACTAGTTTGCGGGGGAAGTTGGGTTGTACTGGGCATCGGAGTATTCCAATTGGATAGAAGTTGCGGCGACTTCGGCGACCAACCTATCCGATCGTCTAGGCAGCAAGCAGTAGTTATTGGTGCTACCCTACGCCCTCTGTCCTTGGACGCCCTTCGTCCTTGGACGCCCTTCGCCCTTGGACGCCCTTCGCCCTTGGATAGTCTGCAGGACATCAAAATGTTGGGAGCTTTTCGAGGCGTCTATGGAATTACGACTATACATAGCTGGTCTAATCTAGCGATGCTCATCTAGCCTGTTCTCCTTTGACCTAGTACCTGTGTCTAGTTCTATAGTATAGTAGCGAGCCAAAAAAATGCTGCGAAGGTGTAAAGAAAAGCCACCATCCGTACATCATCCGCGCGTGATCGCAAATCCCAGTCTATCTAGATGCCATAACACGAATAAGGGGTCCCCATCATGGCTCTGCAGCACGAAGGTCGCTTAGCTTATCCACGTAATACGCGGGCACGACTTCGGCACCCGCCTTCTCCCAGTGCTCCTTCGTGCTCACGCCCGTCAAGACGGCCAGGGTCCCACCGAGCTTCCCCTGGATGCCAAACTTGATGTCGGTGTCCATGCGATCCCCGATCATGCAAGTCCGCGCCCGATCCAGCTGGAACTTCCCCTCGATGGCGTCCATCATCGCCTGGCTGGGCTTGCCCAGGGCGATGGGCGTCTCGCCGGTCATGTTGACCAGCGGGACGGAGATCGATCCCGCGCCGGGGAAGAACGTGTGGCTCATGGGCAGCGTGCTGTCGAGGTTCGTGGCGAGGAACTTGGCGCCCCGGCGGAGGTACTGGAAGCCCAGGGACAGCTTGAGGTAGTTGATGTGGAAGTCCAGCCCCGCCAGCACGACGCCGACGTCCGGGTCCAGGAGGGAGCCGTCGGCCATGGCCCGGAAGTCCTCGGGCGTCACGTCCCGCCGCAGGGCCGGGTCGGTGCCGCCGACGAAGGGCACGCCCTCGGTGCGCAGCTCGTGCTCGATGCCGCTCTCGCCGATGACGAAGACCTTGTTGCGCGGCGCCGGCAGCCGCAGGATGCGCGAGATGTAGACGGCCGACGAGTAGGCCGACGCGAAGATCTCGTCCACCTCGCTCGGGATCCCCATCCCCGCCAGCTTCCGCTGGTAGTCCTCGCGCGACTTCGTCGAGTTGTTGGTCACGAACACGACCCTCTTGCCCCGCGACCGCAGCAGCTCCAGCGTCTCCACCGTGCCCTCGAACAGGTGGTCCCCCGACCACAGGACCCCGTCGCAGTCGAACAGGAACACGTCAAACTTGTCGATGAACTCGTTGATGGCTGCCGGGTCGCCGGTGAGGTACTTGGGCTGCGGCGCCATTTCTTTATTACGAGGTTTTATTATTTTTCCGGGCGTCGTACCTGTTGGATACGCTAATGCAATGGTTGCAGTGAGTAGCAATCGCCGGCGACGAGTTCTACAAACAGATTCGCCGTTGGTGCAGGTCGGTTGTGGTATATAGGTACCTGTATTCAGAAAACATTGGGGCCACTCTCCGGTTAGCCCGGTGCATAAGCCGACATATCTTACTGCATGCGAACTCGGCGAGGGTGCATGGTCTTATAATCGCGTTCGCTCAATCAGCGCCCCGACTCTTACTAGTAGACTTCCAGACGCTTACTGACCATGTGACGTATTTTTCTTCTCGAGGGGTGATACTGCTCTTAATAAGCTATAACAGTTGATCGAATGTTCTGCAATAACTTAGGTGGTTGGATAGTAGGTATGACCTCCCGGGAGTACGTCCGATAAGGATTTAAACACTTGGGGAGCGACGAGCCATCAATCGCCTTGGAACCATTAGGCATTGATTGACTCTCGAGGCAAAAACCGAGGACGACTCGTCGTGGTAAAGTCTCGAACGTCTCGTGGCATCAATTCTAGCCAGGTGATGATTTTACAGGTCTTGCGACGAGTATTCGCGGATATGACATGTCAAGTGTGTCAAATGCCGCGGTCGGTATCGACAAGGAAGTAGACTCCTGCATTGCATGGCTCAAAGACAGCCTATGGTGTATCCCACGCAGAGTCGTCTACGGTGCATGGCCCTACATCCAAGTGCTATGCAGATTATTGAAGTGGTGGGAAAGAATCTACGTGCCACGATGGGTATGGTTTCCAATTCATCGACCACGCCGAGACGGCGAATAATCGCCTGCGCGAGATAATGCTCGACGAGTCTCCTTCGATCGACGGCTCGAGTGCAAATTTCCGCAACTCCCCCACGACTGCAGGCCCATTGAACCCCGAAGTCCTGCTCGATACTTCTTTCCGTCCGGATAATATCAATTCCCAGAAGTCACCTATCGGTCATTGCCATTTTCATGCAAGATGGCGGGACGGTCCATGGCGGCAGCAGGGCTCACAACAATCCCGAACTTTCACATGCGTTCTAATGTTTCGATGGATTTCCATATATCCCACACTTTCTCCGCATAGTCTAGCTAAGAGGGTCAGTTTTGCGAACCACAGACGGCCGAATACTGATCTACTTCTAGCAGAGCAGTCCGTCCTAGCTGTCGGTGGGACAATTGGGTGTAGAATAGCTTGGATTCTGGGCCTTCAGGCATTACCATAGACTCCACCAGTCAAAGAAACAATGCATGTCTTGCATGCATTGCAGTTCACCCAGCCCGGTAGTCTATCAGACTACGACCTAATGTTCATTGGCAAGAAAGGTGGATGGAGAGTCTTCCCTGCCCAACTCCGTATTGTCCGGGGCGTCCCAACAAAGGCTTCGGTAGCCGGGTTCAATCCCGAATTATCATTAAGTCACTATTACTCCAGATAAAAGTCGAAGACTCTGATCCATGTCAAGCCCTCAAGCCTCGGAGCCTCGAAATGCGATGGACAATACAATAGGCTGGCCGCGACCCCGAACGGGCTGAGTAATAAGTGATGGGGTAAAACAGGTATGAGGCTTATATGTAGGTGATAATGATTCGCACCTGTGGACCACTGATTGGAGGCTTCCGGAGATCCTCGTAAGAATTGCGTGAGGTTTAGTGTTACATCCACCAATGTGACAGCGACCGCCCTACCTGCTACACCACACCATATATTTTAGTAGCGGCTTGGAACTGCTACTCATCGATAGATTAGGGAAGAATTTTAGAAAAGCAAACTAACAAATTAAGCTCCGTCACCCCGCCATTGTCATCGCCACCAAATTCTGTTTGCCCATTCCGTTCGTCACGATATCTCCGTCGCAAAATCCACTCGCGCTACTTTACTTATTAGATTATCACGCTTGCTCACCCCCACCTCCTCCCACTTCCCACACACATGACAAGTTAACCGGCCCTCGCAAAATCAATCCTCCAGCTACAAAGAAAATATGCCTGGAAAGCAGCCGAACTTGTTCGCCTTCGAGAGCGTCGACGCTCTGGCGCCGGCGCTGCGCAGCTACGTCATCGAGTGCCAGAACGCCGGACTTGCGCGCCATGGTGTCTTCAAGCTAGGTGTCTCGGGCGGTTCTCTGCCGAAGAATCTCGCCCAGGCGCTACTGGCGCCGCCGCGGTCCCCCGACGACAAGGTCCAATTCGACAAGTGGGAGATATTCTTCTGCGACGAGCGCGCCGTCCCGCTCGACCACGAGGACAGCAACTACGGATTGCTCAAGCGGGACCTGCTCGACCGGATCCCGGCCGAGCAGGGCCGGCCCCTCGTCCACCCCATCGACACACAGTACCTGAACGACACGCAGGAGCTCGCCGACCAGTACGAGCAGCTGCTGGTGCGGTCCTTCGCCAGCCGTGACTCGGTCAAGCTCCCCATCTTCGACCTGCTGCTCCTCGGCGCTGGCCCCGACGGTCACACCTGCAGCCTGTTCCCCGGCCACCCCCTCCTGCGCGAGACCGACGCCTGGGTGGCCCCCATCGAGGACTCGCCCAAGCCACCGCCGAAGCGCATCACGCTGACCTTGCCCGTCGTCACCCACGCCGTCAGGGTCGCCTTCATTGCCACGGGTGCCGGGAAGAAGGACATCATGAAGAAGATCTTCGAGGAGGGTGACGGCCTGCCTTGCGCGCTGGTCAACGAGGCCACGGGCGACCGGTGCAGTTGGTTCACAGATAACGCGGCCGTCGAGGGCGTGAGCTTCCCAAGGCGCAGTTTTCTGTAAGCGGTGCGTTCGGTCAGATGTGGGAACATTTGATTTTTTTCGCGGTACCTACCTATGCATAGACTTCCTGAAAGAGCTCTGGGCTGGATCCCGCAGGATGAGGTGTTACTTCTCCTGGCGTTCACGGACCTGGAGCACCGCGAGGGGAACGAGGAACACCAAAGTCTGTTCTGTCGAGGTCTGCAACATGTGGCATGCTTGCTGATCTGAATAATGAAGAATGAGATGCTGAATATAGAGATGTTCACCAATGCTTCCCTATAAGCTCCCCATTTTGTGCTTTACACTAGTCCCGTGCTCTACTAGGATCGCGAGAAACCACCAATATCTGCATTCCACTGACATACCATAAATACAGTGTAGCAACCAGTTGAAGAGAACCAGCCACCAAGGGATCGGTACTTTTCGTAAACATTTCGTAATGTCACAGGATAGACCTATCTATCGTTGCGCTACCGCTAGACAGCTGTGTACACACGCAGATTTGCTAGGTTCCGCGCTCTGGGGTCGACATTAACCCCTTGCATTTGACCTTATAAGTCTTGGGTTGGTTACATTGTGGGCTTAAGTTTGTGTAGTCCCCATGATACGTATTCGTTGGGAGCAGCTGTTGAAAGCAGGACTTGAACTCCAGACGCCTCGCATCGTAATACCGGGCATCTTGTCTAGGTATGTAGCACATCCTGCTCCTTTTGACTCGCGAAAGCAACCCTGCCCTGTAGGTCATCACTATGTCAAGGTCAGACAGTATGCGACCCGGAGCGACCCGCGAGTGCCGCAAGGCTTTGGGAGGGGGTTAAGACCATGCAGATTATTTAGTCCAGGTAGCAAAAGGTAAACAACAACGGGATTGAATATGATTGGGCGCATACATATGAACTATGTTACTTCAGGCAGGCTCGGGGGTGAAAGTGAAGATTTCTTTTTTTAAGCACATGAAGTTCAAAAAAGGAGAAATAGGGGGGGGGGGTGTAGGCCCCAAAAGGTTCTCGGTACTACTCCAGGGATTTGCTGGCCGTTACTACTTAACGCACCAATCTGGCCTGACCGTGAAGATGGCAAAAGAACGGCAATAGTCATTCTGGGAGTTTACGGTCCAAAATGAACGGTCTTGTTCTTACATCTAGTATGCCATTCCATGCATAGCCTTCTTGCGATCAACCCGCCCTTAACGTCGAGAGAGGCATATTATACAATAGTTGATGGTCAGGCTGATTTACGTTTCATACCGTTGTCTGCAGAGTGTACTAGCCGTACATTATGCAAGCATTGCGTTTCATATAGCAGTTAACCATTCTCAACCAGTGCCACATCGAGTCGACTATTTCATCCCCCTCATTGGTTATTACGTAGAAAGCCTAACTACAACATTGATATTCTAGCTTTCTGTAGCGCGACAAAATCTGCCTCCTAACGCTACTCGGGGTTACTTCCATTCTATTTTCATCACAACACTTCAGCAAGGGCAGGCGGCCCTTCAGTTTGTGATATAGCGATAATATAATAATCCAAAGCTTCTATAGCTCAATTGATTGGCGGTGAATAGAAGTTTGGGGTTACATGCATGCGGTATAGGCCGAGCCGCCACCACCAAAGCCTTAGCTTGTGTACCTACAGGAAGGCTGATGTGGGTGCGGACGCCCGCGTTGCCACATTCTCCCCCTGAAGACGTCGAGATCGTCCAAGGCACCCAATGACGGCTACAGGATATTGTTTCTTTAGCACAGCTTTCTATGCATGCCTGCTCTGTCTGCGTCTATCCGAGTATTCAGGCTAGTGCGCCGTCTTGGGTGCCTATGTTTTATCTCGTAAGGGGCTGAAATGGACCGATGGGGCGAAATAACCACCTCGATTTCTCGTCGAGCGAAGAACAAAAACATCCTATGCGATCACCAAACCAGTTGATGTATTTAGGTATGCAGAAATTGACATGGTCCGAATATCACTGTAGCCCTTCTATATAACCCTCCATCGTCCCGTCATCATGCCTGTTCAAGTAGTCGCCCTTTGTCTTCTAGCTTTCTGTTGACGACGCTCCCATCAGTCTCAAGACTGGATCTGTGCTAACTTCGTCTCACCAAGCATGTGTCAAGACTGGGGACTCGATACTTAAGCAGAAGGTTATTCATCTTGTGTTGTATCCATTTACCCTTTCGATTCCGCCCAACTACACCCGCATACTGGCACGCGTAATGGACAATTCAGTTTACCTAGGAGTATGGACCAACTGGTCCCGGGGAGCAATACTAGGTGCTACCCTTACCACAACAAGATCAACTGGAAACCTCGTCATTGCTTTTACGGCTTTCTTCGTGGCCTTTGTGGCTACCCGCTTCTGGAGGATCTTCTGTCTCGTAACCCATAAGCATCTATCAACCCCTGATCCCCGGGACACCATTCATCACCAACGCCAGGTTAGTACCTAGGATTGAGCCCGTTATCCGGGCCAACAACCACCCTGAGGCTTACAGCATGACCAAATCTCTTACATATTTTCTTCAATTCTTTCACTCAAAGCGACCATAGTAGTAACTACTGACTCTCCGAGCTGAAATAGGTCATCCTACGGAACTCGTCGACGCCGGAGTCTGGTCTATGGTCCTTCTTACAGCTTCTTTGGGTATGGCGCAAACTTCCAATGAAACAAAATACTCGCCTTTTCCCGCTGGCACTAGTCGCTACTACTTGTGTAGCCGCTTTTACGGTGGCCGGCGGCTTCTCCTCTAAAATCTCCACGGCCGTAGGTGACGAGGTTTTGATTCGGGGCAGCGGCTGTGGTTTCTATTCTAGCGAAACACCGGTTTTCGACGGAACTTTCCATTCCCAAAGAGTAAATAATGCCGCAAATTACGCTCAGCAGTGTTACAATAATAACACGGGAATGCTGGAATGCAATAAGTTCGTTGTCAGCCGTCTTCCTACCGCTACGTTGGATACCAGAGCTAGCTGCCCATTCCAAAATCAAATTTGCCGTACCGAATCGAACATTCTTTTAGATACCGGTCTTATTAACAGCAATGATCATCTCGGGGTTAACGCCCCTCGGAACGAAAGGATTGCATGGAGACATGTTTTACATTGTGCCCCCCTGAAAACAATCGGCTATACTAGCCGTTTTGCTGGGAGCACAAAAAGCTGGATAAATTACCATTATGGGAACGCCCCTACGGGAACCAGTAACAATCTTACATACCATAACTCTACTTTTTGGATAGATGACGTTAATTCCCAGTATTCCGAGGATAATATCGGAAAACCTACGATTTTTAACGGAAACAACTTTAAATTATCGTAAGTCGTCCAACTATCAGCTCGACTCTTAGCATACCCGTCTAACATTCTGGTGTTCGCCAGCATTATAGCCTCTACCACCTTCCAAGGGGTTCCGGTGCGACAGTATTATATACCCGTTCCTGAGCTCCAACGTGCTGATGCAGACATTGCCGTTGTTTTTCTGTCCGGAAACGGCGTCAGATTTAGCCGGTTAATGGATGATGAATGGTACCGGGCCACAACGCCTTACGGAAAGTTTAGGCAGATCGAAAATACCGACTCCGGACAAGCATACAGATCAGATGAAGCAGCATCTCCCATGGGCTGCGCTGAGCAGTGGCAGTTGTGCACTTTGGCTTATCCAGGGGATCTTGGCTGTGGACCGTTAGCCGGCATGCTTGACGCCATCTACGGCGCTGCTCCATTATTCAACCTAACGAGCCACGATTTGGAACCGAGTAGACCATATTCGAATGAGACTGCCGGTACCCGCCTAATTTGGAACGCATTAACAATCCTTCAATCTCCCAACGGCCTCTCATCCGTAATAAACCATCTTGGAGCCAAGTCGTTAATGTCCCAGACCCGCCTTTACAGTGGTGTGCAATTTTCACTCCCAAACAACCAATGGCAACTGGATGTAAAACACTGGTGGGAGACTAAACTCGCTGAGCTACAAACACTCTACGTTAATGCTGCCTTGGGAACCAACGACCCCGAAATCAAGAAATCTTGGTGGCCTCCTCTGAATGAACAGGAGCAGAAGCTATGCGATAGCCAGGTACCACTTGCCTTTTTTCTTTTTTTTTTTTTCCAATTTAGCTCTATTGGTTTCCCCTTCTATCTTGACTCTGCTTTAAGGTCTGGTGGTGACGACTAGAGTGGCTCATATGGTGTCCATGCGGTTAAGTTACAGCCTGGTCTCAGGTCCTGTTGAAATCGCCTCACACGATGTAGTGTGTCATGCCCCTGCACCCTCGATTGTGCTAGCCATCCTGGCCCGCAGTTCTAAGAAACTATATAAGGGATATACTAACTTATGTTGCAGAAAATACGAAGCAGTTCATATTCCTCTTTTAGTCTTTTTGGGCTTTGTTTCACCTTCATCGTGGGTGCCGTCATCACAGGCATCTCTTATACCCTTGAACCTATCATAGCTTTCCTCCACAAGCGCAGGAAAATCGGGCAGTACGCACATCTCGAATGGATAACTTCCACGAGTCTCCAGTTACATCGGCTAGCGCACGAGGAACTCGGGTTGAATCAATGGTCGAACTGCACGGAAGATATACCAACTACCAAGCACGACGTCATTTTGGCCAGTTTGGATATCTCGGATCCGGATCATCCTCGTTTCAGCCGCCCAGACAAAAAGGAACCTACAGGGCAACCCCAGCAAGCTGACAATATCTGCCACGAAGAGCAGAGCGAATTGTGTCAAGATCTATCTCACACCGGCAATGAGGCGTCCGACATTTCTACTATGACAGCGTCGGAGCATGCTGAACGAAATCCAGCTCAACAACAAATGAGAAAGGAGAGCATAGGAAGTGTCAATATCTGCCACGAAGAGCAGAACGAATTGTGTCAAGATCAATCTCACACCGGCAATGAGGCGTCCGATACTTCTACTTTAACAGCGTCGGAGCATGTTGAACAAAATCCATCTCAACAGCAAGTGAGAGAGGAGAGCATACAAAGTATCGGAATAACGAACACGCCGTCACGGGCCAGTAGTCTGAGGCAGTACTGCCTTCAGCAGTCGCTCGCCTAGTAGGTGATGTACATCTTCCCGCGCTACGCTAGATGGTATTTACACCGGGACGCTACGATGGTTTGCTGCTTTGAGGTCTGTAAGCTCCAAATTTCCAAGCTCCGGACCGAGTACTTACCACCGGCCGATAACCACCAAAAGAACAATGTGTTATCAGCTCCTTATCCGAATGGGAGCACGTTACTATGGGGTGCTATATGCGTATTGGTTCCTACGTCAGGGTGGAGATTGTTACTGCTCAGGGGGTAATAATTCGGGTATTCAGTGTCTTCTGGGGTGCATAGGGGGAAGAGGAACTTTATCTCCTTTGGTCTGCTTTCCTCATCCGCTTATTTTCTATCGACATTCAGTGTAGACCTCCTTCTAACCCAATATCATGTCTCGTCTTGTTAGTGCCCCATCCCAAGCTCTTCCGAGGCGTCCGCATTCCTGGCGTCTCCTTACCCCCGTCGTCTCCGTCACGCAGGCATGCACGCGCTCGTATAAGACAAGCCTAAAGACGGCCTAGATGGTCACTGGTACGGTCTGCTTCGGCGTCCTGGACTGCGCCGCCCAGTACATGATTGGTATGCACTACGACGCGGCTCTTAGAACGTAGGAGATGGGTATCCGCGGCGATCGTGTTGCGACCCATGTGGCAGGGGCCAGTAAGCTATGCATCATGGCCTACCAATTACCCTGCCGTGGGTCGTGGCGGCACCGCCCCTTCGGTGCTCCAAGCGCTGCCGAGGGTCGAAGGGTCTGGGGACCTGACATCACGCCGGGGAGACCTCCCCAACCTGGCGTGACGGCTGAAGTGCATGTGCGCCGTCTCGTCTGTTAACTGTCGGCTGAAAACATTTGATCCGGGTCTTCGTACAACACCAAATATTTGCTGGTCATCGCCGACCCAGCTACTACTATATCAACATCGAATTCAAGTTCTGCAAATCTACTTTCGCTTTATAACGCCGACAGGGATTTGGAATACATTCAGGTACGGCGCTTTCAAATGCTTCACCACTTATCCTAACGGATATAGCAGCTACGAAGACATAGTAAATTCCATTATATAGGGCTCGTCGAGGTCAAGATTCTGATGATATATACATTCAGTAACTGCTTCCGAGCTGAAGAACCAAGTAGTTTCAAAAGCTGCCAAAAGTTGCCAAAATCTGCTAAGACGGCTTCGAAGTCAGTTGTGTCTGAAGTTTTAACGACTTCCAAGTCGTTTAGCCCTTTGTAGCAACTCCGCCCCCTCCTTTTAGTCCTTTTAGCCGGTTAACAGATACTGTCAGCCCGAGGACGGCCCATTAACATACATTACCGGTTCATCCCTTTTCAGATTAGAGCCTCTTTATTAATCCACGTGTCAGAGAAAAAGGGGTAAAGTACGGAGTGAAAGGCAGAGGAAAGAGTCTAGCCGGTAGTTCGCAGTATGGGTAGTGAATAGATGACCATTAATGCCTGCCTTTTCCTAACTACTAGGGGCGAAGCCCCCTATATATATACATAAACCGGACCCGCGCTGGTGGGTCACTGGGCCCTCGCAAGGGGCTTCCACCATGGCACCTGACACCACGCGAAAGCCAATCTGCGACACTTTATTTCACACTTACGGCAATCTGGCCCTATGTGGCGTATCTAGCGGTGAGCGGAGTGGACCACAGGGTATAGCTGTATGCACCAGCTATTGTTTTCAACTCTTCTTATATAGCCACGCCTAGCGTATTGCTGTACAACCCACATAAGCACTGACCGAAGCTCAACGTCAGAATAGCAAGCAGCCAGTTCCAGAAATAGGGTTTCATAACTACACGAACAGGAGTTCAGCTAGTGGGCCGCTCTGTCGATTGCCGATTAACTAGGGGTTCGGAAGGGCTTAAGATGCGCCGCAATGCTGCCTGCGTATGGACATCTGACCGACTTGATGTCATACGGCATCCTGAGCTCGTCCATAGGTGGCGGAGCGATGACAATGAGGTCCGATGGGTCACGTCCGGGTAC
Organism: Monosporascus sp. 5C6A; assembly: GCA_004155035.1. Taxonomy (NCBI): domain Eukaryota; kingdom Fungi; phylum Ascomycota; class Sordariomycetes; order Xylariales; genus Monosporascus; species Monosporascus sp. 5C6A. The sequence goes on from QJOB01000235.1 coordinate 75,363, forward strand.
TCAATAAAAACTATAGCATGTAGAGTACCGGAAAGATTAGTCCTCATCTTTCCATCTACGTAGCACAATGGCGGAAGAAGAGCAAAGGCCATAGAGGTCGTCACCGGAAGATTCGGAGTGGGGCACTGCCGTCTCGGCCGGATCCGAAGGCCTATACCCGATAGGCTTTGTCCGCTCCGCCACTGTACTACCCGATGCCCCCGCATAAGCCACCAAAAAAGGAAAAGGATAAAGGCATGTATGGAACGGTTGCTTCAAACTACTGGCTAGGGCACAACAACATTGTCTATCTCAGCGAAGGAGGAGGTGGTTTCTGGGTATATCTCCCTTCTGGTGTATGAAGTGATCTGCGATGATAGGATGTCAGAAAGCTTAGCGAAATAATAAGAAGGCGCTAATAAGGAAGACCCTCACTGGTAGGGCGCTAGGGCCTAGAAAGGAGGCCAAGTCTAGGCACCTGACAATGTTTCCCTTTTGCTCGATACGCCAAGCCACGCTTTTTCGAATCCTTTTTCCATTGCGGCAAACAGCCTCACCTTACCCATTAGCGCAAGGAGTATTGAGATGCGCCAAGAAGAGGGAATCGTTTAAAGACTCGAAGAACGGTAGCAAACAAGTTGAAGCTAAAAAGGACATCGAGGTGTACCGCATCTCTCACTGCAAACACGTGAGACAGAGTTAGCGTCAGTAGATATGCGACTTGGGAAACATACTATCTCACATTTGATACATCTTCTCATTCCATGGCCAGCCGATTCGTCCATGGCCAGCCGATTCGTCTATTTAACAAGCTCTATACCAGATGGAGCAGTGCCTAAATCCTCAAACACGGCACTATCAGTAGACCCCAGGAATACCCGCGCCAAGAACGACACCATCCTGCGCATAAACTGACAGGATCTGATATCTCTGATCGCGGTAAAACCGAATGAGTTATGTTAGCGCTACGCCCAGGGATAACCATCCAGTCCGTCTAAACCCCATCCGATTATCACATCCAGGCTCATTAATATAAACCAAGTGGAACGAAGGGAATGCCGACAAATTGTGGAAGTAAAAGTCTCGAAGGTCCGAGTTTCACTCCTTGGTGATGCCACGCGCCGCTTTCCTAACCACCTCGCTAACGCCGAAGCCCGTAGATATGCGCCCTTTAAAAAACCACTTTTACAACAACTTAAACGTAACCTCTTCAAGCCCCTTGTCCATCATCTCTCCGTCCATGACACCGTAAACATATATTTCCCCCACAAGGTGATAGCATCTCGCAGCATCTTCTGCAGGCCTCAGTAAAAATGGCGCTGTTGCGCCGTCCAAGAAAACCATGATATCCCCGGGCTCCGCCCAGCACGGCCCCAACCCTACATACCCCTTTACGGAGCAGATCGGCCGCGCGCCGTCCCGGTATTTCATCGTGCTCGTGTACGAAAAGGTCTGGGCGATGGCATCCCCACTTAAGGGCTGGTTGCGGAGCGTGATGTACTGCGGCCGCGAGTACTCCACCGTGGCACGCCGGAAGAACGCGGAGGTGGGATGGTACTCCCTGTCGCATATCGGGATGCGCCAGTTGGCGTCGATCCAACTGGTCGCTGGGTAGATCGAGGGACTCTGCAGAAACGCCTCGATCTCGGTAAACATCTTTTGTGCAGCCGTTTGGTCGAATGGCCTGTTTCATCGTGAAAGAAGACGGCGCCAACCGCCCTGACGGTGTCGAGGTGAATACCCCGGAGGAAAATTGACATGAGCTTTGTGGGGCGGCGTATGCTGCTATGCGACTCGGTCGGCTGCTTTCTCGACCCAGTTGCCTTAAACAGGGGGACGCCCACACCATCGGACCATGTGTAGACGATATTGTTGCTGAAGTCGGGGACCAGGTCGGCGGATGAACGCGTCGGGAGCGGCACCACTTAAGAATATCAAGGTGTCCCCTCTTAATGAAGGATCGCACAAGTTGCTCGAAGACCTCGTCGGGCGTCTTTGAGTAGTCCGGCGCAATACCTAGTTCGACTACGTCGGCCGCCATGCCCAACAGCCCATATACTTTGTCCCTGGAGTCTTTGCACTGCAGCCCATCCGTGCCCCACCCAACGTACGATGCGTGGAGGAGCCGGAGCAACGGTGGCTTGGTACCAAGTCATAGGTATCTACTCCGGCCGGTGAAAAAGCAACCGGCCGCCGGGTTGGCTGAGGGAGTCTGTATTAGCGTCAGGGGACCCCCGGCAGCGGCTATTAGTATTTCTTCGGAGAAGATACCGGGGATCTGCGTCTGTCGGCCGGCCATATACTCGCTTACCTCCCACATGACCAGCCAGGCATAGAACGTTATGGTTGCCTGAAAGGACTCAGCGTCGGCGCACTTGTGGCCGCACATCACGACCCCGTGGCGCGCGAGCGTGATCTCCTGCTGGACCCAGACACGGTTGAAGTACTCGCGGTGCGTTAGCCTCGCAAACGCCACGCGCGGAAATCGCTTGCCCGCCTGGCTGGTGTCCTTCTCGGCATTGCTCGCCATTGCAATGAGTGCCAGTACGGCATCTCTCGTCCGCACATGGACGGGGTCATCGCCGACGTCGGGCCACGTCTTGAGATGGTGGTTTTCTAGGTCGAGCAGTCCGGCGTCAACGGCCGCCCGGCCGAATCGGATGATGCCGTCCATTGCTGCGTCGCTGCCTTCGGCACTGGTCCAAGCCACACTAACACCTTGGCTGCCAGTTCGTAGACGGACCCCATGCGTGAAACTTGGCGCGACTTTTCCTCACTGTCCCGCTGGTTGATACATAGCGCGTCGATCCAGATCTTGGTACCGACGAAGTCGCCGAGATGGGAGAGGCAGATCGAGAGATTCCTCGTGATCTCAATGTCCTGACTCTCAGGCTCGATGATGACCCGCCCGAACGGCTTGTCCTCCCCCCACAGGTACGACAGCGCTGTGTACTCGGGTAGAGATGGGCTCTTGTTGAGTGAGACGACCTCAATTCGGACGCGGATGTCAGGAGCCACCGAGAGAATGTGCAGGAGGCGAATGTGTCCAGTCTCCAGGTAGGGGTATACATATCGATCAGTCATTGTCCTCAAGGTCGTTCCGTCGATCTGGTCTACCATACGTCCATGGAAACTCTGACCTCACCTCTCCAATTTTCGCAACAAAAGGAGAACAATATACATCCGATAAATTTTTTATTTTAATTCTGATGAGCCTTCCAATCGTGGAGGTAAAATCTGGAACACTCCCTGCACAAATCCGGGCATAAAGGGGCTCAAGCGCGTCTCTGGGAATCCGGAGTTATTCTTCGGTTAAAAGTGGGCCCAAGCACCTATTCGGGGCTAAATCTAATGTCCCCCACCCACTTGCTGAATTTACCCACTTCCTGAATCGGGCCATAACACCGAATACAAGGGTATTAACAATAACACTTTTTAATATCTTACCGAAAACGGTATATTTGTGCTTTATTTTAATTACTACTAAAATACTATATTCTTTATTAATTTTCGATTAATTTTATCGCTTTTTAAAAAAAGTTTTTCGTGTATTAGTATTTATACTTTTTAATAAAAATCTTAATAACTTTCTTAATATTTATAATTTATTTAAAATTTGGAAATATATTGTCAAAATTGTAAATATTATAATATGTTTTTAATAATTTAAAAATTTAATCTATTTTTTAAAATCTTGTTATTATAATGTTAAAAATAATTTTCACAAATTTAAAATTTAAAATTTTAAAAGTTCTTTTAAATAAAATACAAATACTATAAAAAATAATAAGTTTCTATAAATTAATAGTCCGAAATTAATTTAAAACGTTGTTGTCGTTTTAAATGTATATTATATTATACAATACGCTTAAAATTCCGTTATTAATTACGGAAGTTATTAACATAAAACCTTTTTAATTATTATTAGATTTTAAAATGGTTTGTCCGTATTAAATAACGAAATATTTATCGCTTTAAAATCTGAATATATATTTGGAAAGTTAAAGGTTTTTCTTAAAATTTCGAAAAGATTAAAGCTTAAAATTTATTTATAATAATATTATTAAAGTTTGGTGCGTTAATATGCCACCAGCTAGGTGGCCCGTGCTTAGGCTTACCTTAACGCGTTTAAAAGGGTCCGTGCACCTTATATTGTTTATGTAGCCAAAACGGATAAATTAGTCCCAATTGGGACAGAATTTAATAATATACATTATACAATATTAATTATCAACAAAACGCTTTCGCGTATTTTTACATAATAACATCTTTTAGTTTTTTTAAAGAAAAAAAGCATTTAAGTTTTTGTTATTATTGTAATATACGTTACGAAATTATTCAAGATTAATTAATCGGCTTAAAGTTATAAGCAGCCGGTATAACCACGAAAACGAATTTATTCGGCTAAGTAATAAAACCCTAGAACGATTAATTAATATCCTTACCTTAGTAAGAGGATATTACCTTTAATTAACGCTAGGATTCCTTTACCGAATTAAGAAAGTTAGTTCTGGAACAAGAACGTTTTCGAACTAAGTCCAAACGCTTGCACCGTTAGGTGGAAATGTTCGTTATAAAGGCAGCTACCGAAAGAGAGCAAAAGGAGCTGGCCGAACAAAACCAACGGGTTATAAAGGAAAAACTTTGAAAGTTAACGTTATAAGCAATTTGTTTAGACGCAAATCGAAGCGACTTGAGGAACTGTTAACGAACGAGCTTAACTTTTCAGTTTCTAACAGCAAATCGTTATTAAAAACGGGACCGTTATTAACTTTTCCGTAAGAACCGTTATTAGTTCTTTTGCGGAAACCTTTAGTAGTTTCTTCGAAAGAAGTAATTCCTTAAAGGCGTTAAATATCTGGACTGTTAATGCATAGCAGCTTTTAAATAGTTATTAAAAGCCTTGTACAATAGCATATATCCTTGCCCCCCGGGCTAATAATTTCTTTTTTTCCCGAGAAAAAAGAAAAGTTACCTTTTAAGACCCCTATCTAGTAAAACTTTACGATTATTAATTTAAACGATAAAACTTTGCGAATAAGAATAATCTCGTTAAGTGTTTTATTGTATCGTTCGTTTTTACCATTTTTAGGTAGTAACGGTAGTTGCGGCGGCCGTAAAAACGGTGGAAGCGGAGGAGGGAACAGTAATAATTTCTTTTTATCGTTTAGTTTTTTTTTATCGTTTGAGGATTCGGATTCGGATTTAAATTAGGAAAGCAATTCGAGCGATTCGGATAACGATTCGAATGATAGTAACCGAAAAAAACGTTGCAAAAAGTACAACGCGAAAAAAGATAAAAAGAAGCGTAAGGAAAAAAAATTAAAGAAGTTCAAAAAAAAAGATTCGACTTCCTATTAGAAACGTTTCGATTTCGCTTTTGATAAGAAAAATTATCTAAAGGGTTTTGAAAATTGGGAATTTTAGAAAAACGTTTTAAATTTCGCATTTGAAAAGGTAGGTTACGAAAAGGGAATAAAGCTTTCCGCTTTTAATAAGTTCCGTTTAGCGAAAGTAATTATTAAAATTACCGGCATTAAAAAAAGTATGAAGATGTTAAAGATTTTTCGTAAAATTTACGTAACAATTAGGAAAATATATTAGCGCTCCCTTTAAAAAAATAAGCTAATTACGTTACGATGGAAAAGATTTAATCTTATTTATTACGAAATTTTAAAAGTTAATTTAAGAAGTTAAAGAATACGGTATAAAGTTAGGTAAGGATTAATAGGTTACCATATTCCTGACCGTTGTAAAAAAAAAAAAAAGCGAATAATTGGTATCAGATAATAAGTTCCGTATTTCGAAAAACCGATTATACCATTTACCGCTTAATGGATAATTTTAATAGCAAATTTTATTACCGCGTTAAAAAGGTTAAAGGCAATAGTAACGATAAATCCAAAAATTAAAGTTATAACGCAAAAGGCCGAAATAACGGTAATAATAAAGAGAGGAATAACAATAATAATAACGGTGATAAACTTTTATAGAACGCTAAAGGCAAACCCCTTTGTTGGAATTATGGGAAATACGGCTACTTGTTAAAAAATTGCCGTAAGCCTAGGAAGGATGGTCAAGATAATCAGAATTAGAATGGCCAGCGTAATAACGGACGAAACGGTAACGGCAATAGGTTTAATAATAATAGTAATAATGGTAATAGTAATAGCAACAACGCGAATAGCCAGTAACGTCAGTTAGAAGCGCATTTTATTCCAGGCGGCCTTAAAGACCTGTATAACCTACCTACCTTCGAAGAGATACTAGGCAGGTTATGCCGTAATAGTTGATTAATCAGATATAGCAGAGATTATGTAATTATTTGACAGGGTAATGGAAAAGCAGTAGAACGTATCGCTACAGGGCACGTAAGCCCCAGAGGGCGCCGCTCCAGAGGGCGTTGCTTCCGGAGGCTCCACCCCTGGCGCCTTTAATCCCTATAGCATCTTTCCTTAGCACCCTGAAGGTATTGGAGGTACTGGTACCTTAAAAAAGCTTCTTGAATATACCCCGAATAATACGGCTGTCGACGAACTCGAGCTACGTCTGAAAAACAAGCCCTAAAAGCCCCGAGCCTTGATATTCCAGTTATATAATGTATAAAAAGAGAACCGCAACGAGATATTATAAAACTTAAAAGTTAACGTATTTATTATTAACAATTCAAGGGATTATCTCCTTAAGTAATTACTGGATATTCGAAATAAAAAATTTATGATTATTACCGGCGGAAGCCCTATATAAGTTAAAATAATCGGTATAGTTAATTAAGATTTTAAAAAACTTAAAAGCAAATACAACTTTATAACCTTGTAATATACGCTATATATGCCTACGTTTCCGTTACGTATATTTTCTAGCAAGGCCTTTTATAAATACGGAGAATACCTTAATAAGAATTACCTAATTAACAGTAATGAAACGAAACTAACGATAATCGACGTCCTAAAACGAGGTTTTCTATTTTGAACGTACGGATATAAGGAGCCTTTTATTAAAGGCCCTAATATTAATTAATAGAATTACGCGTTAAACGTAACATAAGGTAAAATCGATAATATGCTAAAAACCCTAAAGGCTTTTACGGTAAATGGAAAAGTTTTGATAATTAAAGCCGTTATATAACGGTTAATCCTTTAATACCGCCGGTTGTATTATTTTAGCGACTAAAGGTTAAAATAAATCATTTAGATAATAACAAAAATGGATTTAAAGAAGATAAACGTCGAGCCGATTATTTATAAGGCGTATAATAAGGCGAAAATTATTAAGATACTTTCGAAAAATTCCCAAAAACGGGGAACGTACGTTAAAAAGTTATTTTAGTATAACGTAAAACAGATTAAGCCCGTTATTATTAATAACAACGTATATTATAGCCTTATTATCGACGACGTCAACCGTTATCACGTTTTTAAGGTATATAAAACGAAGGACGAGATGTAATAATACATATGCTTTTATATCACGAATGTTAAAACCAGGTTAGCCCTAAAAAATAAAACCGTTAAAACGTTCTATATTAACAAAAATAAAGAATTTGGAATAAGCTTATTCGAAACATTTTGCGATACCGAAAAAATCGATCTAGTTAATTCTAATTTTTATAATTAATACTAAAACGGTATCCCAGAAAAAAATATCCGTTTCGTACAAAATAGCGCTTACGCCATAATTATCCAGATACATATTCCAACCTATTTTTGGGATTACGTTATGGAAGCAATAATCTATATATTTAACCGTATAAGGCAGTTTATAATCGAAGATATTACGCCTTAGAAATGTTATGATAAGACGTTAATATCTAAAAACGAAAAAGTAAGTAAAAAAACGAAAAAACCGGATAACTCTTATTTACAAATTATCGGTAGCCGCTGTACCATCTTAATCAACGAAAATTACCGCATTAAAGCTGAAAAACTAGAAGCACGAAGTATTAAAAGGCTTTTTCTGGGCTATTAAAGCATTTATAATTACAAGGTCTAGCTATTAAAAAGCGGTCGTTTTCTAATTACATCGTATATACGAATTTACGAAAAGATAAATACGCTGGCAGAAAAAAAAACGAACCACTTAATCCAAAAAAAGTTATAAGGTCTTTACCTTTATACGTATAACGCAGATTTTGTTACCGACCTAGGAAAAAGGGCGTTAACGTCTATAATCGAGATAATAACGTTATTTCGAACGATTAAACGGATAACGAAACAAAAACCGTAAAACGGAAACGTAACAAACCGAAAAAAGTTAAGCCCGAACTATACGAATGCATATATACCTGCGAAGCTCTTAACGAAAACCCCGAAATCATGAAAACCTTAATCCAAAAAAGCGTTAATCTCTATTTAAAAATCTATAGCTTTTATTTTTTTAACGAATCGGAAAACAAATACGGAAATCCAAATAGCACCGTTACGATCCGATAAGCCTACGAACGAATATACGTACAGAACGTATTTTACATTAACAAGTACCTTTTTAACGTAGATAAAAATAAGCTTACTTTAAAAAAGGTTATGGAAAGGTTATGGAAAGCCCCAAATAAATATATAACTCAAAGCCATCAATACAGAAATTAGAAAAAGTCTATAACAAAAAACTTTCGTTTTCCGGCTACCGAATAAAGTTATTAAAAAATACTAATTAACGCCAAATAAGTCCTAAAAAAATATACGTTAACGGGTAAGTTAAAAAAATATAAGACCCGGATTTACGCAAAAAGCTTTACATAACGTAAAGGTATAAATTATAACGAAACAATTACAAATACTGCTAAAGCAATATATTAAAAGATTTTTATAACCCTTGCAACTTCTTACGGCTGGTACATATAACAAATTAACTTTATCGTAACGTACTTAAATAACAACCTAAAAAAACGAATTTTTATAAGACGGTTTCCCCTGCTACAGGAATATTTCAACAATTACCTAAATATAAAACAACATTTTGATTTCGTACCTAAAAAAATTATATAACTAATAAACCCTTTATACGGGTTAAAACAAACCGGTATCGTATAACAAAAGCAAGTCCGAACCATATTCGAAAAATACGGCTTTAAGCCACTATTATCCGATAATGCCATATATATCAACCCGATTATCCGTAATATCATAACTTCCTACGTTAACAATTTCTTCCTTTTCGGCCTTAACAAAATACGTTTAAAGGCTTTAGCAAACGCCATTACTAGAAACGTTCCCATTAACAACTTTAAAATTGCAAATTAATACTTTAAGGTACGTATCGTACGGTCCTTTAAAATAAGTAACGTCCGCTTCCACTAAGAACAATACATTAATAAGGCGCTGGCGAATTTAAGAATTAACAATATAAAGATAAAACCGACTTTTTCCGTTAAAAAATATTTAAGCCACGCGACTCGGTATAAAAATACGGTTAATAAGTAAGATATCTTTAAATACGCGAACCTTATAAGCAAATTTAATTTTTTCAATTATATAACGAAACCTAACATAACGTATATAACGTCCACCTGGATACGATTTATAAGTAACCCTTCCCCGAAATACCAAGATTATATTAAACGCCTCCCGAAATATCTAAAAAACATTTCAAAACTATCCATTCGATACCGAAAACTACATAATATATACCCTTATTTTTAATATAACCCGTTAAGCCTATTTATATCAATTATCGCAAGTTTCGCAGATAACCTCGATATAACTAAGTCTACCACTAATTACGTCTTATTTATAACAAAAGGCTTTATAATCTAAGTATTAAAAAACAACAAATTATTACCAGATATACTTCAAAAACTAAATATGTAACATTAAAAGCCACAGCTACCGAAACAACCGGCATACAAATCTTCTTCGAAAAACTTAACCTTATATCTAAAAGCCCCATCACCGTTTTAAAAAATAATAACGGCGTAAAAACATAAGCTAAAAAAAACGCCATGTCCCAGAAGAAACATTACATACGTGTTAAATACCACCATATACGGCAAAAAGTCTAAAAAGGCCGAATATAGATTAAATATGTAAAAAACGTAGAAAACCTTATTAACAGTTTTACTAAACCTTTAAATAAAACGTTACACGAAAAGTTTATTACCAACTTAAGCTTTAAAAAAATACAAAACGAATTAAAAGGTATTTGAAATTTGATAAAGGCAATTAACAAAAAAAAAATGGTCCCGCTGGATTCCTTTTATACGGAAAAAAGGGCGTTTCCCTGCTAAAACCTGCTAAATATTCAAAAACACTTTAACCGCGGTATTTTTCTTACGACTACCCGAAAACATCCGCTTACCTATTAGCTTTAAAACTTTAACCTCCCGTAAAATCACCTATAATTTATATTTCTACAACCTATAAATATTAACTTAAAAGTAACAAGCAACCTATATATAGCTCACAATTAATTAACGTCCCCTAACTAACCGGAAAAAAAGTACCATTTATTAGCCTTTTTCAAGGAAGGACCTAAAAAGCAGTAATCTTAATTATTAACTGGTATTACCGTTAAAAAAAGGGCCACTTATTTAAAATAATAAAACCTTCACGGTAACAAACTAACGCATACAGCTGCAATTCGCATACTAACGGCCAAACCGGACCCAAAGCGTTTTGGAAAAGTGGGTCCCGCAACCCGGCGCGCGTGCAACAATACGGTAATTTAAAAAGGCCGGCAGCTTAATACAACGGCTAACACCGCACCCTTTAATACGGAAATCGAGGGTTTAATTCCGAAACGTACAAATTGTTTTTCATCAATTTCTTTGCAATTTTTTCATTAAGTTTTCTACAACATCGCATACAAAAATCAAGGTTTAATTCCCAAACATAATAAATATTTTTTCCTAAAGTTTTAAAGATACATATACAACGCAAAAGGGCGTATTAAAATTTAATACGTTAATATGCCACCAGCTAGGTAACCCGTACTTAGGCTTACCCTAACGCGTCTAAAAGGGTCCGTACACCCCACATTATTTATGTAGCTAAAACGGATAGATCAGTCCCAATTAGGACAGAACTTAATAATACACATTATCACAATACCAATTATCAACAGAACGCTCTCGCGTATCTTCACAAATATTACTTTAACACAAAAGATTTTCCGGTATTAAGCAGTTATATAATATAGAAATTACATAAAGATATATATAAAAAACCTAGTTTATCTTTCAGGTATTTATTTATAACTTCGATAGTAATATAAATAATATGCTATTTTAAAATAAAAAGCTTTTAGTTATTATAATATATAAGTTTTGTTTTAAGAAATAAAGTTTTGAAAATTATTTAAAGGCGATTTTAACGTTATTTTAACTCATTTTATTAACGGCATATTTCTATTTAAGAAAATAATACGGGAATTATTTTTAAAAAAAGTTAAAATAGGTAATAACCGTTAACGTCATAGATAAGCTCGCGAGCCGGACAAGCTCGCGAGCCGTTTTTGGGCACCTTGCAACAACAAATTCAAATTAATCAACCATAACACATCAAATCAATTCCAATTAATCGGATTCTCCTTCGCTAGACGTATCTACAGCTTTTTTACAAGTACGCGCATTATGTCCGGGCTTGCCGCAAACGCCACACTTCCGTTCCTTCGTTTTAACCTTTTTGCGACGACTGCTTCTAGCTACTGTTAGCTGCATTTTTTTACCAACCCCTTCCTTTTCGGCCAAAAGAACTTGTCCTTTTTGTATAATAACTTTTCTTTCTTTTTAAAGACGTTTATTTTTGGTCTTCCGACATTTACTTAAGATATAGTTGGTTTTGCGCAATTAGGCGTTTTTTTCCGGAAAAAAAGCAACTTTGTATAAAAGTAACAAGTTACTTTTATTAAAAAACCAGCCGATTTAACAACTTTTGTTAACAAAGTATTTTGATAATTTCTAATCTTTTTTTGCAAGTAACGTCCTTGCTTCGTTATTTCTTTGATATTCTTAGGAGTTTTTCACAAACGGGGAACAAATGGAACCGGCGGAGGTTAACGGGGAAACGGTCGGCGTAGGTACAACCGGAAAAATTTCTAATTCGGAAAAAACGTTATTAAGATCGAATAAAATAAAACCAGCTTTTGCAAATCCAGATTTGATATTATTAAACGTTATGGCAGTTTAAAACGCGTTATAAAAGCCGGCGAAAAAATCTTTTTTGGCAATATAGGTATAATAACGTCGTATTAAATCTTCGATATACCGCGAATAAGCGCGTTTTAAAACAGAAAAACAAGATACGTCAAAAGGTTAAAGCCGATGGGAGGAATACGCGGGTATACAAAAAGTAATAATATCGTGGTTGGCGTAGTATTTTTCAAATTTTATCGAATAATAGCTTTCGTGGCCGTCGAAGATAAAAAAACGTTTCGAACCTTTCGTACGCGTCCGAATATGTTTATCAAAATGCTGGATCCATTCTAAACCTAATTTGTTTGTTATCCAGTTATTATTACTTAAATTAACCTTTTAATCGGTTAGTAATAGGTTGTTACGGTATCAAAACCCAAAGTAATTTTTTCCCGTTATAATAATAAATAGAGGTACAGCCCAACTTTAGAAATTAACAACCTGGATAATTATAACTTATTTTTTATTCCCTTATTAAGCTTATCTAGGTTTTCCACGTCTTCCAGCACTAGTAATTACCATACCCGTTGCCATAAAAAGCCCTATCAAAAATCCCGTCTCGTCGAAGTTGTAAATATCCTCTTTTGCGATGCCGTATTTTGCAATAATAACCCGGACAAGCTCGAACCACTTGCGAAATGTTTCTAGATTTTCGCATAAAACCCGTTAATAATCGATCTTCCGATTTAAACGCGTCTGGAATTTCTTTTGCCGTCTAACAAAATTCGAAGCCCATTTAACTCCAACGCGCCCTGCAACGCGTTAGGCAAGCAGTATATTGGCTATATTTTCAACGTACTAAAGCCGGACAAGAAACGCTTGCATATTTAGGTTAAGAATTCTTTCGACAATAAATTTCTCTTCGGTTACCGTTAATTTTCGAAAATAAGGGATAATATCGGCTCGGACGCATCGTCCGTAATAACGGGTTTTCAATGTAGATTCGAGAATGTCGTATATCGAATATAACCTTTTAAAACTAAGTTTCGGGTTTTGCTTTTTCGCCTAAATGGTTAAATTTATTCTAGATTCTTTTATAAAGCGCTCCATGTTATGATGTTGAAAAATTAATAATTGAAGTTGGGTAGTTGAGATGTTAAGAAAATTGGCTCGCGAGCTTGTCCGGCTCGCGAGCTTATCTGTAACGTTATCTGTTAACTGTAAAAATTTAAATTATCGTTATTTAAGTTACTATTTAAAAACCCTTTCGAAATTTATGCTTTGTTAAAGTATTAATAATATAAAAGTAATATTTAACTATAAAAAATCGTTATTAAAATATCTTCTAATATGATCGTCCAGAGCTGGTATGTTTTTCGTCGGTTATGATAATATTTATCGAATTTGTAATTAATAAATAGTAAATAGAATTATAATAATTTGTTTAAACTATATGTTTAAATAATAACGGTAAACTCGAACCGATATATAATTCGATGATTTTGTTAAGTTATTAAACTAATATATGTAATACTTAACTATAAATATTTTAAACGCGGAATTCCGGGTTTAAAATCTGTTATAAAACAGGATATTAATCGTATTTATTAAAGTTAGATTAATTGTTTATTTATTTAGAAAAAGGCCAATATATTACGGCGCTAATCTATTCTTAGATCTGGGTAAAGTATTCTGATACTGCATAAAGAAGAAAAAAGAAAACTATTTAATAAACGCGAAATGCCGACGTATATATAGCGTTACGGTAACTTAACTAAGCCGTAACGTTAATACTATAACAATAGCTTTCTTTTTTTAAAATAATTATCTCTAATTGCTTAAAAGAAAAACTTAAGCTAAATAATATATCCCAGGTTTAAATTTTGGATTTGATGCAATATATTAAATGTTACAATACGATATAAAAGTATTATATACTCGGCGGCGTGGTACCGGAATAAAGCCGTCTAAAAAGCGTTATTCTAGAAAGAGAAAATATAATATTAAGGCCGGCGGCGAATACGATGATATCGTTACGCTACCGGGTTTTATTTATTAATTATATAAGGGTTTTACCAAACTTTTCTTTCCGTTTTCGTAAAATAAATATCCGTACCTTCTTTTGCTTTTTTTATTTTCCTCTTTTTTCTAAAACCGCTGTATTATTATTATATCGTTACCGCTACGTTTTTTATTCGTTCTTTTTACGTTATCTTATTTCTACTTTGTAAAAATTACTTTCCGTTTTTTAACGTTTACGTAATTATTATATTTCGTACTTATATTACTTACATTACGCCCATTTAGACCGAACACCTTTATATAATATGCTTTTGTTATATAATTTCAAATTATAATCTCGTATCCGGTAACCTGCCACTATTCCGTTACCGTTTCGTTATTATTTTTACGGATAAATATATGTTTTATTTCGAACGCTATAAAGCCTGCAAATTTATAAGTTTTAATACGTTGTTTTATTAATTTTCTTTAAACGCGTCGTTATTAATATGTTAACTTTTTAATATCTAACCAGCGGAAAATATATACAGAGATATTTTAAACTTCGAAATCTTTTTCGATTAAGTTATTTTTTATTTTAACGTAACCCGTAATACTAACGGTAACCCGGCCTATAACGTAAACAACGATAAGGTTTACGAATACGACAATAATTTTCGTACGGAAATCTGTAAAGTGGTATTACGTTTATGTACCTTCTGTGAAATATTGAAAAAGAATTACCGTTCCGGCTTTACTATAACGAGCGTTAAAAAGAAAGTTAATCCCTTTCCGTAATTATAATTATATCGCTAATATTATTTTCAAAAAAATCCGGTTATTTATCTCGTTTTAATAACCGTTTACCGTATTTTAGTATAAATATAACATTTCCGCCTTATCGGCAATACCGTAAATATACCGTTACGTATGCGTATAATTATCGTTCCGTCAACGAAACGTTAATAAACCGACATTCAGATTACTGCTTAAAAAATAATCGAATATTATCTAATATCCGATAATAATAAGTACCAGTTATAAACCTTAACCAAGCGGATTTTTCGTAATAAAATAACCGTTACGGTTATTTTTACCCTAGGTCCTATTTAATCTGCCGCCAACATGGTAACTTTCCTTTTATATATCGATAATATTTAATTATTATTAAGTTTTCGTATCGCCGCGTTTCTGTTTTTCGTTATGTTCTGTTATTATTATGTAGTTGTTATATTAATACGCCGTTATTTAGCCGCCGTTTTTGAAGTTATAATATCTAGGACGTTAATAAAATTTGTACTTATATAATTTGTTTTGTTAATTTAATATAATTACTAGTTATCGTAATACCGCTGCGGTGTTAGCTTAATAAAATGTCTTTTTTTTTATCTTTTTTACGTTACTTTATTAATAATATTTTGCATTATGTTTATTTGTTATATCGGATATTTTTAATAATTCTTAAACCTCGGTGGTAGTTATATTTATTTTATAAAGATTTGAATTATCGGGTAACCCGGATTTGTTAAGGTTACTTTTATGAAATTCGGTAATATTAAAATTATAACCTCTCTCTTAAGGAAACGTAACCGTATATACAAATTGGATAAAATGATACATTATTATCTCAATTCCTATGCTTCAATAACACCCTTCCGTCTCGCAGACTGCCTAGTTCTGCCCCTATCCACGTCGATTCCTATCGGAATTCTGGAAGTTCCTCGCAATTTTAAGCAACCGAACAAATCAGCGTTTATAATCCTCCAATATGTAATGTTCCAGTAACTAAATTTCGGAATTCTCCAATTCGTTATCGTTATTCCCCTTTAATTTCACCAGCAATACCTCCGCCGACTCGAAATTATTCAATATAAGCTATTTAAAAATGGATTCTTTTTATTATTAAGTATTAACCGGTATCCGAAAATCAAAAGTTAAAATCGATTTTGTTAGAAAATATTTTCCAAATCTATAATGGCGTTAACTGCTTTAACTTATTTAATTACTTTTTTAAATTAACGTACCGTAAATAAGATAATTTTTATTAAAAGTTTTCCGTTACGGATAATAAATATTTCGTATTCGAGCATGTTATATTATTTTAATTACTGTTTTAATGCATAATAACTTAAAAAAGTGCCGTAAAAACGATTAAGGTTAGACTTTATAATCGTAAAACTAGCAAAGGTTTGTAAAGCTTTTCGCAAACTTTTAAAGTTTATCTTTAAGGTTTATTTTTAAGGTTTATCGTACAAAGCTATTCTTTACCTTTAAGGACCCTGCTAAACCGTGGCCAACAGGTATAAGGTTTACCAGAGCCGAAGCTTATCGGCAACCACTAGTCGGAATTGGAATAAAATACGGAACTAAGGTGTACAATCTATCCTAATTATAAAAACCGTTTAAAAAGTCATCGTATTCGACAATACTGGGTATAATATCTATCGTAGAAATTTTATCATGGAATTATTTTCTGTATATTGGCTCAGCTTAACAACTAGGGCTTGGACCTGACTTTTACCTTATATTAAAATTATAACCTTAAAAGCTTTTAGCTGGTTTTCAAATTGGGCGGTGTAGATATAACTATTTAACTTTATATTAAAAACCTTGTTTGGTATTTTTAAAAATTAGGAGTTTTTTAAAGTATTAATCGATTTTTTTAGTTATTAATATTCGTAATAATAACGCTGTTTGCGCGCGTATCTTATTCCGCGTTAATATTTTCTTAATCCGGTAGGCCCGGTTTATAACGTTAAATTAAACAATATAAAAAACTGGAAATAACTTATAATAAATAGGTAATTATATAATTACAGCGTAAGAGTATATTTAATAATAACAAAAAAGTTTAGTTATTTATTATTAAATTTATCGTTAGGTTTGCCGGGTTTTATATATTATGTATTAACCTATATACGTTTCTTTTTGTTAAACCTATCGGCGTTGAAACGGTATTAATTCGCCTATTTTATATAGCGGTTTTAAGATTTTGATATTAATACTTTAACGTATTTGAAAACCCGCTTTAACATATTTATATAATATAAAGTATTGTTATATTTTTATTATTACGCCGCCATTTTAAAAACGTTTAAATTATGAAACGGTTCGTTTTTATATTAAAATAAAATCCGTAATTAACGAAAAGCGGCGAAATATCAATAGATTTTAATAAATAATTCTTATTAACAAATTTAACAAAAAAAAAATCAAGTTACTTAATCGTTTTATTTAAAAATAATAACTTTTAAAACATTACTTTATTGTAACGTTTATTATTTCTGTTTAGCCGTCGGTTTGTAAGTAATACGTAATTAATGAACGTAACGTAATGTTTAAATATTAACTTAACTGTTTTTAAAAGGTAAAAATAAATTACGTATCCCGGTTTGATATTATTATAACCGGTATATTATATAAACGGTATATATTGGAAAGGAAAACATTAACGAAGATTTTTACAGATATATTTGTTACGGAAACGAAATGGTATATTTTTGTAAAGCAATTAATTATTATAAAAACGTATTTGTAAATATGTCTGAACGTTTTGTAAAATAATAATAAGCCGATATAATCCATTAATATATCGTTTTATAAATAAAACGATACTGGTAAAAAGTTAAGGAATTTAATAAGTAAATTTTTAAATATTTTAATACGGCGGCAAAAATAATAACCCTATATAAATATAATTATATTTCGAAATAAACGTAGTTAATAATAACTTCGTTATAATAAGTCGTATGTTTTATAATAGCCTAATTAACCGGCATTACGTTATAATTACTGTATAAGATTTAAAGTTTAAGTACGTTATCGTTTAAAAGAAATAATTTATCACGGATATAAATACGCCCCTGTACCGTCTTATAATCGGCTTTTGAAATTTTAAATTCTTTACTGATATTTTATTTAAAACGTTTATAAGCCGGCTCCGTTAATCCATCTAAAATATCGTTCATTAACCGGGACGATATATAAAAAATATTAATAAATACGTTTATCGGCTTATTAATATCCATAATATATGTTTTTAAAAAAAGGTTTTATCAGTTTAATAATATTATTATTTTATATCGTTATATAACCTTTTCGTTAATTGTATTATTACGATCCGCCGGCTTTATACCAGATTAACGTAATAAGGCGTTTAAGATTATTACTTTTCCACCGGATTTATAAGCTATTTAAACCTAAAAATATTAAAAAATTTAAATTACCAGATTTGGCGTTAATTTAAAAGTTTTACAATAACGAAATATTAAAGGTTTTTATAATCGGTAATATCTTCGACGGGGTTTTCGGTTTTTAATAATTCCGGGCGTTATTTTTCAATTTTTTTAATAATAATTAATAATTTTTTATTGTAAATTTCGTAATTATATTGGGCTGGATTATGCTTAGCCGAAAAGAAAACAACGGGTTGCAAAATACCTTCTGCGTCGTATTAAAAGAAAACTTCCTTTAACGTTTAATTAAAAACGTTAATGGTTAAAACCGTATAATGTTAAAAGTCGTAATAAAATAATATTGGATTTATTGAAAAGATATCTTTAAATTATCGGAACGTTTTTTTAATATCGGTTATTTAAAAGCTTATTTATTTAACTTTATTTATGAAATTAATAAAGGATTTAATAATTTATACAAAGCCTTTAATAAATCATTGGTAAAAATTCGCAGAATTAACGAAACGTTATAATTTATATAGTATTTTAAAAGAGTTTTATTATTAAATAACCTTTATTTTTTAAGGTTTATAACGATACCGTTAATAAAATTATTAAACCTAAATATTGCGTTTTTATAACATCAAATTCGCATTTATAGATGTTTACCGTTAACTTTATGTTTATGAAGAACGGAATATTTTATATATATAGCTTTTATATTTTTTTATTTTTGTTATAAATAAAAATGTTATTAAGGTAAACTGTAACGTATTTATTTAAAAACATCGAATAAAATATAATTATCATAATGTTAAAACGAATTTGGAGTATTAATTATACTAAAAATTTGTTATTAAGTATTCGAATAAGCCGAATTTTATTATAAAGATTATTTATTTTCCGGAACGATATATAATTATTTAAAAACCGTTACAATATCGAATTTGATATATATACGTGTCGAATAAAAGATATTTAAGGTTTCGTAAATTAAAAAAAATTAAGTAACCGTTTATTATTATAACGTTATTAAAGCCATGGTAATTAACGTAAATACATATGCCATTTTTGGTTTTTTGATAAATAAAATAAAAACTGCTATAAAAAATTGCTAAAGGGAATAAACCTTTTCTTACATAGTTATTAATATATTTCTATACCGTTAATAATTTATGTAATAATATAGCTTGTACGCAGTTATACGAGAACGTTTAGCTTATAAATAATCCGATTTTGTAATTAAAAGGTTAATACAGTAGTAGTTCGATAACTTTATTAAAAATAAACGTTTTCGTTAAATCGTAGTATTTTAATAAGAACTTTTTTAAAATTTCGATTATCGTTACAAATAGCTTGCCATCGAGGTATTTCTATATATTTTTTAATAACGCGGCGTAATTAAAGCGTTTCGGTTATTTAATTATAAAAAGCCCGTAATTTAAGTAATATAATATCCGGGTCGACGTAATCGTCCTAAATAAGGATATTGCGGAGTATTATATTAGGTATTAACGACGTTATTTCGTTAATTAAAAATGATTGAAAAAGTAAGGCCGTTATTTTCCATAAAGTATTTGCAAGGGCACAAAGTTTCGTTAAAAGTATAAAATTAATTACGATATCTTTTAAACGGCAAAACATTAAAAAGTTAACAACGCAAAAAGACCGTACCTGGACCGGCTCGTTATAATTTGGGAAGAAAAGAGAAAGGTGGTAGGGGTAAGGGTTAGGTTTGTTAAGGTAGGGGCTGGCGGGGGTTCCGGTATCGTTGCGTAATCGATACGTATGGTTCCCGCCGTTTAGTCGATATCTGGGTTATGTTTTCGAAACTAGAGCAGCTTTAAGATAATATTAAAACCTTTTAAAAGTTATTAATACAAGGTAATTTTTTATAATAAAATTAATGCGGAACCGTAATATATATACGAAAATAACAAAACCGGCTATAATATTATTTATTAACCCGAATTAGCAGGATTAAGGAATAAAATAAAATAAAGATTATATTAGTATATAAAATTATCATTAATAAATCCTATAAATAAATAACCGCAATCGATTATTGCTTATATTAGTAATAATACGTTATTATAAAGTTGCAGTTAGGAAAACGAAAAAGATATATGGGAACTTATAGAACGTATATATAAGTTAGATTTATTCTTATTTCATTAACTTAATGGAAACTTTTAGTTACGATTTGTTTTAAAAGTTATTTTTTCCTTACAGCATATTACTGCTGTTACGGGATACGGCCGGCGTATTTGTAACGGCTGACCGTAACTTTCGATTTGGGCAAATAAAAAAGTAATATTTTTCTTTTCGTAATATATATAAAAATTTATCTTATATCGGTGTTACTTTTCTTTTTACTTAAAAGGCCGCGTAAATCGTTTTTTAACCGTTATAACGTCCAGTTATATAAGTTTCGATTTAAACGTTATAAAAGCGTTATTTTATAGTTATAGTATTAAAATATAATTAGTTAGGTATTTTATTATACGTTTACAAAAAACCCGGTTTATTATATTATTAAAAAAATCTAAATAAGCATATTTAAATTACGTGATTTTCGGAACCCGGACGTTATATTTACAATACGAAAACTTCCTAAAACGTTCCGTTAACTTTTTATTATAATGTAATAACGCGTAAAATCGGCGACTACCGGCTTTAATCGGCTAATTGTATAAAATTATTAATAAAATTAGCGAACGCAATTAACCTTTATTTTAAAGTTTAAAAATCTTTATAAACTTATGCCAATACGTTAACCGTAATATAAATCTAATCTAGAAACAGTAACATATCGCTTACGTTACGTTAATTATATAACTATATTTCGGGGTTTTAAAATAATATTATTACTTTATTAACTTTTTCGCGTACGCGTAATAAACGTTTTCTTAAAGTTTTTATACGGTATACATAATACGGTTAGTTAACGAAAAATAAGCGTTCCGGTTTATCGCAAACTTTAAACGTAAAAGAAATCGCCAGTTAATATATTTTTTTAACGGATTATCGGGTTTTTAACGTTTTTTTATTATACCGGAAATTCGGAATTACGAAAGCTTTATTTTTTTAATATGCTAATAACAAATTACGTTACTTATAAAAAGTAACCTTAAAAAATAAGTTATAAAGCCATTAAGAAAAGCCTTATTAAAACGTTATAAAAAGTTATATTTTAATACATTAACCGCTTTACGGTTATCAAACGTTCTCGTAATAACGCGTTTTCGGTAACTGTGTTTTAAGTTTACTGTAACGATTTTTCGGCAGTTATTAATTATTCGCAAAACTGGTAATTTTTATGCAATAATTACTTTGTTTTTTAAAACGATTATTCCGCAGTTACGAGACGTTTATATAACTCCGTTTTTCGTATTATAAACGTTTATAGTTATTTTTGAAATTTATAAAAGTATTTTTTAAAAAATAAAGTTATTTGTTTATTTTAAAAAAAAGCCGGCTTAAAAACGTAAAATCGTATATAATTTGTATTATAATAAAAATTAAATACAAAATCCATAGAAGAATTTTTAAAAATTTATAAGTCGAAATAATAACGTTATGTTATTATTTTATATTTAATTAAAGGCGGGAATATTAATATCTATAATGCTTTCTTTTAAGGTTAGAATATTTAATAAAGTTATATCGACTTTTAAAGTTTAATTACTAAATAAAGTTATAACGAAAAAGCAACGAATTAACGGTAAACTTGGAGTTATATAGAATTATAGTTAAGATAAAGAAATATAAACTACTGTAAAAATTTGTTTTTAAAGACACAACAAACCGTTACAGCGTCAATCGTTTTTTAGACCCAGGCAAAGCATTTTATTATTATACAAAGGAGAAAAGAGAAAATTACCTAGTAAGCGCGAAGCGTCGACGTACATATAACGTTGCGGTAGCTTAGCTAAGCCGTAACGTTAGTACCGTAACACTATATATACATAATACTAACAGGAGCCCATATCACTATACTTATAGCAAGACCTTAACCGTTACTTTAATAACGCATACCTTATATCCGGCTATGGGTCGTCTTTATCATAATAGTAAACTTGCTTGCTATTGGTATGACACTGACATCAAACCAGTTGCATAAAGCGGAATGCGCTTAGCAATTTGGAAGGCAAGCTACCAAGGCTATATACATTTCAAATGTCGCACTTGGGATTTTAACTCGCAGGCAGCAGGAAAACGGGATAATCACACCTTGATATGTTTCTCAAGTTAGAACTGCAGTACGTATCAATTAATCACATAGTCAGATAGCGCAGAGATGCGACAGGACGCCGCCTAACTATGGAATACTCAATCAGACTTTGATATGTAACTTACGGCGCATATATGTTATGGTTCTGGCAGGCAGGGGATTTGAGGGGTAGGGTTGCATAAACGGACAGCAAGTCGAAGTCCGGATGGCACATCGGATAGCACTCCGGCTTCCGATCACCTCGCAGCCTCGTTGACATTCGGCAGTTGGCAGAACAGAAAATACTGCCTAATTACTGGTTTATACACCAAAGGGCTTAGCGCGGGTTCTTCTAGGAAGCCGTCGACCACCTTTGCAGACTCGTCGTTAATGTTACCTTAAGTCGGCCATCCTGTGGTAAGGTTCCTTTCCGTAGTCATATAGTTAGTCAAGAGGAGTGCTGAGAGCGGTGTAGACGTTTAAACAAACGTAAGTGCGCCGCTGTTTTGTACCGAAAATGAAGTGAGCACTATGGAAGGTGGTAGTACGATGCAGCAAGTCATAATTGCCTTAGAAGAAGCCTAATAAGTGACCCAGACTATTAGACCAGCTATAAACGCAGAAAAACGGGTACGTGTAGCCATGTTTCCATCTTACTGGCAGCTATTTAATTAACGGCAGATATTCGCAGAGGCCGCCTATTACATAAAATGTTAGCTTTACCGCTTAGTATTCGCATCTTGCATTGGAAATTCAGAACGTGACAGTTCGTTGTACAGCAAGGAATAAACACTTCCGAGACTTGCGTGCCAAGCTCTTTCAGGAGGTTCTAGCCTACTCGCTATATTCAAGTCTCCCACACATAGCAAGACAAAGTAAGCTGACTGGCTGAGTACAGGATTATCTTGGGTGGAAGGCCACTTATCTAGCCAATTAACTTCGAGGTTCACTATGGATGGTATGCACGTACACGAACTATTAACCTCGTGTAACTTACGGGATGGAGCTTGAGCTTTTAATACAGGTACGCCCCGCCGTGCTAGCTATCAGATTGCTAGTCAGGAAGTGCAGCTACGACATCGCATGAGGGGTTTCCTGGAGGGTGTGTAGCAATGCGTTTTCCTCCAATATCACCGGCCCCAACTTCGTGTTCTTGTGATTTTCCAAATTTTCTAGGCTATCTACACTCTGACTTCATTAACTTCTCTGCCTCGGAAGCCTCTCCATAGTGTCTACATCCTGCATACCACACAATGCATCCAAATAAGTCCCTCATTTTCAAGAAGTACACAGCATACAAGCCAGTTCCCGGGGAGCACTTGATAGTCGAATCCCGCCCATTCGATCCCGATGCCGATCCCCCACCTGGAGGCTTTACTGTCAAAAACACGTACTTGTCCTTCGACCCTTACCAACGGGGTCAGATACGATTACCGACGGACAAGGGGACCTACTCCCCACGTTGGGTGGAAGACAAGCCCATCGTGGTAAGAACAATCGGGACCGTACTTAAATCAGGCAATCCTGAATTTAAGCCTGGTGATTTGGTCAGCGGTTTTGCGGATGCAGGAGAGTATGCCGCCGTCCTCGCGGAGCTGGCGGCTACATCTCAAGTGCTGCCAGCATTACCGCAAGGGCTTAATATAACCCCCTCGGCTCTTATCAACGCACTTGGTATTACGGGTTTCACGGCGTACGTCAGTTTCTTCGATTTCATCACAGAACCACGAGCAGGGAAGACTATGTTCATTTCCGCCGCAAGTGGAGGTGTTGGGCAGATAGTGGGACAACTGGCCAAAATGCACGGCATGAGAGTGATTGGTAGCACTGGCAGCCTGGAAAAGGTTGATTTCGTCACAAAAGAATTGGGCTTCGACGCAGCATGGAACTACAAGACAGAGAAAACTGCAAACGCACTATCACGACTGGCGCCAGACGGCTTGGATGTCTATTATGACAATGTGGGCGGTGAGCAGCTAGAGACTGCCCTGTCTCACATGAAAGACTTTGGCATCATAGGTAAGTAAATATTGTCTTAATAATGCGTTAGTACAAGATAGCTGACTGACTAGCAAGTTGCGAGTGGCATGGTTTCGCAGTATAACTATCCAGATAAAGATAAGTACGGCGTCAAGACACTTATGAATGTCTTCTTGAAGCGTCTCACTATCCATGGCTTCATTTGTTCGGATCCACAACACGTTACAAAGCACATGCCGTCTTTTGCCACCGACATGATCACCTGGATCGCCGAAGGGAAGATAAAGACTAGAGAAGAGGTGGTAGTTGGCATGGATAACGCAGCGGCTGCTTGGGTAAAGATGTTTGATGGGGAGAAATTTGGGAAGCTAGTTCTAAAAACAACTTAGTCGAAGAATGTAGACCACATTGAAGGTGCGTTTTAACCGACTGGTCTCCCACATTTTGCAATCGATGGAGTGGAACAGGAGCCATGCTAAGCAGACTGGAGCTCTAGAATCCAAGAAACGTTGAACGGTTCCCTGATCATAAGGTGTCACGGAGAAAAATGGGCTCTAAAAAGGCTCCAATCAGACACCCTGGTGAGCTCCACCAGGGTCTATAAAAAGGGCTTTCAGCGGCCCAACTGGCTCGGTGAGATCTTCCCTCCTAAAGAGTCAGAGCTGTCAATAAGTCAAACACCCCCTTCACGCACCACCCCCTTCACGCCCCACCTTTTTCCGAAAGGTTATATATCAATAATTAATTAATGAAAATAAGTATTAAATAAATATAAATACGCTGTAATCCAGTTTGCGTAACGAATATATCGCGGAGTTTTATAAGCTGAATATTACGTAATATATAATATATTTAAATTTATAAATAATATAGAAAAGTTTT
>QJOB01000236.1:0-99124 GCA_004155035.1 Monosporascus sp. 5C6A
GCGGCCCCCCCCCCCCCCCCCCCCCCCCCCAAGTACGTCCGCGGTGGTATGTCCCTAGGGAAATGAGTGTCTTCCGCGTAGAGACTGGGATAATGTTTGGCGCTGGATTATTAGCTTGCAGAGTGTATGGAGAACGAGGTCACATATGTGATATGTGGTCATCTTGATGTCTATCACCTTTTCCCCGCTTGACACTCCCTCTTGGCCTTATTGATAGGTGAACGCGGGATCTCAGCGAGACTGTAGAAATGCGTGATATGCCATACGGTTACAGATGCAGGACCATCCACGCTTTGGTCCTTGCATGCTGTTCACACAACCCTCATGCTGCCTAGAGATCGTAAGTAATACAGGTCGTATCTCTGTCATCGCTGAAGGAAATGCAGCTGGGGCGTCTCTACTCCACGGAAGGTAACACAGGCCGCTGCGAATGAACGACAGCGATATTGAATAGTGTTTAAGATAGTCTGGTGTATGGCGAAAGCGGTCTAAGAGACAGCAAAATTTCCAGCAGCGGATGGGCTTGCCCTCAAGCGCCTAACTACCAAAAGGCCGTGTAATGCGCAACTCAGCGGCTGCACCTCTTCGAGCAGGCGTCTGCATAGTCCACGTAAAGATTGGGGTTGAGCATACAGTTGCCAACAGAGACGAAGAATCGCCTACAGGTACACCATAAGGGCTTGGCCACGAGGTCGTCGAATATTTAGGGGTCAGTATAATGATGTTGACATTCGTAAGGCCTCTACGCAGAGGCCGCGGAGTATATGTTTTCATAAATGCTCAATGACCCTAAAGCTGACACCATCCAGTCAAACGTCCTGCTCCGTTAGGTTGGGGTGTTGCAGACCATTCAGCACGTCCCTCCAGATCTGACATGATGTGCAGCAGCATAATATTAATCGCGATGCGACACCAGGTTATGGCTCATGAATCGGAGAAACTTTTGAATAGTAGTAGGCTGAGGCTGTCACCTGTGAAGGCCACTATTATACTACCGTAAGTCCGTGTACCGAACTATCATGACTAGACAACACTGTAAGACGTGGTTGGATAAGCTTTGTAATAATATTCAGGGTGTGGGGGACCGGCGTGAGTCCTCGTGTCTTTGACTTCAATGTTTCGCCTGTTATTGTAAGATGTGTCTACACTTTGCTCTCAGGGACTTGCACGAGGCGGTATCTTCAGAGTATGGTAACATCGCTCTGATGGCCATACAGCTCCTCGACTCCGCAAGTGCATTTCACGCTGCAATCGCCGATATGTTTTCGAACGCGCTTGTGGCCGTTGTCGGGTGGTGGTGTCCCAAGTAATGGTCTCGACGTAGGGAACGCCCAGATGGAGGGCCAGTCTTGCTCCCCGAGTTCAGTGAGCGTCTCTAAGCTTTTCTCCAGCTGTTTCACCGCTACCGAGTTGCACGTGAGAGTCGTTTGTCGGCTGGCCCATCCGTATAAGAAGACCGATCGGCCCGGGTTAAGTAAAATATTCGTCTTTCCTCTGGCAGCCTCCGATATATGGGGTGCGTAAGCATCTTTACTGGTATCCACGATTCTGATCGGAAGCTGTAGGTCGGCCGGGACGCTGTGGATTGACAGTGACTGTAGTTTCTCGAGTCTCTGCTCCCTTGTCCATTGCGCACCACCCAATGTTAAGCACTCGGCTCGAGCTTTCTCGGACTCAGTCCCTATCGTATCCACGATGTGGCGAAAAGTCTCTTCTGCTTCCTTGGTACAGATGAGCTTTCTGGAGCCTAATATTGGATAAAAGAGTGAGAGTGCTGGCTGCTTGCCTTCCAGTTCCGCATGACTCAGATGCGACCTCCTGAACCACGGCTGCGCCGGAACTGTCGAATGCGGGAAATCAGAGGCGAGGCCTACTAGGACAGAGGTGTCGATATTCAATGTTTCTGAAAAGCTCGTCTTCGGATCCGGTGCCATTCTGTGTAACAGGTCGGCCGATAAGGCTGGGGCCGGGGACAATGTGTTTGCGCACAAAACGTTGACCCCTATTTTACGACACGTGTTTAAGATGGCATCGATCTTGGGGTGTTCACCTTCTATCATGCGAGGAAGAACCAGATAGGGCGTCGGGCATCTTGTCCGTATCCGGTAGCCTCGCACTGCGCTGGCAAGGGTTTTGGCAAGCTTTATTAGAGGAATATCTGCGTCGTCGCTCTCAAGGACACTGTCTACCTCATCGTCTCTATCATCATCGCTGCTGTCTCCACAGAAAACAGCTTCCCTCGCCATGTCAAACACGAGTCTCTTGTTGGTCATGGACGAGACTTTCCACCAACTTTGGCCGCCATCGGCAATAACGTCAATGACGAGGTTGCAATCTCTCGAAGGCCTGGATTCCCCGAAAGACCTGAAAATGCGAGTTCCTGGAGCGAGGATCTGTTTTGGATACTTCTGGCTGGATACACCATATCGCAGCATGGTTATGTCATTTGACCGCTTAGCCGTATCCCAGAGTGCCTCGTAGTAAGGTAGATTGCTGGAACGCGCTTTATGAGATGCGAGGTCTCCGCCTGGGTCGACGCCTTTCGCGTTCTTCTGTAGCCATGCTATCTCTGCTCGAAGTATATTACTGAAAGATGTGTATATCTGCGCCGACAGTTGAGGGTGAAAATAGTCGGCATAAATGTGAGAAAGGTGATCCGCAAACTGTTCAAGCTCTGCCTGCAGGGATCTGGCTCGCGGTAGAAGACCTCCTTCTCGAGGTATACAAGCCGATTCCTCAGGAGTTGCCTCGTTCATTATATCAGCGCTCGAGGCTACAACCTCGTGATAAACATGGTCGGTTGGCTGTGAAATAGTGGCCCCTTATTGGAAGAGGGGTACTGTAGTCTGTTTAAAAGTTGTGGGTGCCCCACAAGGCTTCAGCCCGACGCTTCGTATGTTGAGTAATGGACAAATTGCTTCATTCCTAACAATGTTATCAGATGCGGTAATATCCCCATTTAGAGCATTATGTTATATTCGTCTGTCGCATATGCTTGATCAACACCTGGCTTCGCTAAATAATAGGGACATTAATGCTACATAGGTACCCTAATTTTCGTATAGTCACGTGACTGGTATGGCCGGAAGGCAGAAGCCAGGCGACAGGCCACTGGGGAGATGGCTCGCAACTTCATTCCATGGCTTATGTAAATCGTAAACTTCTTCCACTGGTGCCCAGGGTCTTAATTACAGCTGCGAGAGCTACAGAAGATTGAGGCTGATTTTGGCTGCGCATCCTTACAAGCCATACATGTAAGTCGCCGGTTCAGTAGCCGATGACTAGCTGGTGAAAGACTGGGGAACCCCTGCAGACATGCCGAGTCCCCACAATCCACACATACATGTACGTAAGCTTATCTCTCTCCTGGAATCGAGGTTAGGAGAATATCTGACATAGTGGTTTCAGCTAAACCCCCGGAATGGGGTCTTTCAAGCACAGGTTTCAGCCTTGTCGGGTGGGCTCTTTAATCTCATATGGACCTCGAACCAGAGAGTAGCCTGCGGGATGCATAGGGCTTGGAATCTTGTACATATCGCCAGATTGCCATTGAAATTACGTAATGCCATAGCGGCTGTCTTGTTGATAAGATTTAGTTAGATGGCTGCGGCGGTTGCCGAGTACTGTCGCGTGTCGCTCTGGAAAATTAGAATGGCCCTGGAGCTGGTGGAATGAACGCCTCAGACTTCAGCAATCTGGCTGGCCATCTAATCGATCAATGAATGGTCGGAACTTCGCTAATAGGATGCTAGTCGCATTCGAGCTGCACCCTGTTTCCGACAGGGCTGAGTGTGAAGCCGCAATACACCTTGGACGCCCTGTGGAATTAACGTGTCATTGCTTCCGATTCTGTGACCGTACGCAGTTTCTACTACGCCGTCAGCAATTGCCTATGCTTATCAACTTTTGTTTCTCTCTTTCTACCGCCGCCACCGGCCCCTCGTCTTCAAGTGTCAGCCAATGAAACTCCTTGGTTGCTTATCTCTCACCCCACGGATTTACCATGTCAAGCCTCATAGTTATCAGCCACTAAGCTTCATTATTAACATCTCCTAGTCGAGGCCTACTCCAGAAGATAGCTGACATATTTGCTACACAGACGTGACAGGCTCGCTATCAACGGACGCCCGGGGCTGCGTCTTGGCGAACCTTATGCAATGAGAAACTTGGGATCCTTATCTCGAACCACTCAAGATGCTTAGCTGGTTAATAACCACACTACGAGGGCTTACTATCGATGTACCATTGACGTATAAAAACATTAAAGCTCTTGCTTCAAATGTTGAGGTAAGCCAAATCGCCGACCGTCAAGCATTTATTGCAACCTCGAGTGCCATTGAAGTTTGACCCGTCATATAATTAACCGAAACACGATGGCAGGAGGTGGAGGCCCGTCTTCCGGTGCTGTGGCACCACCCCTGAACCAGGCATTCGGCTACGGCGTTGTCGTGGGATTGGGTTTCTTATTCGCATTTGGGATGATATTGACCACCTGGGTTCTCAAGAAGTAAGCTACTCAACACAGTTGTCTGGGGTCTCCGATGGATCGAGCGCTGACTGTTCGCTTAAAATAGATATAATAATGAACAACAGACAAGTGAAATGTTTAACACTGCAGGTAGGACCGTCAAGTCCGGGTTGGTCGCTTCGGCTGTGGTTTCTTCCTGGACGTGGGCAGCCACGCTCCTTCAGTCGTCGGGAGTCGCATATCGCTATGGCGTCTCCGGACCGTTCTGGGTAGGTGGCATAGTTTCGGCTCTCTGGTCTATAGCATCAGCCCACTAATCATTTCCGGAGTATGCCTCTGGCGCCACTGTACAGATCATTCTCTTTGCGACGTTGGCTATTGAGCTGAAGAGGAGGGCGCCTAATGCGCACACCTTCCTTGAGGTCATCCGGGCTCGATATGGTGCGTTATAAGCACAGCTCGCGGCTAGTTCCATATGCTAACCCCTTGAAGGCCGCCTAACGCACTGCGTTTTCATTTGCTTTGGACTGTTCACGAACATCCTCGTCACTGCCATGCTTTTGACCGGTGGATCTGCGGTAGTGACATCCTTAACCGGAATGCATACGGCAGCGGCTTGCTTCCTTCTCCCCGTGGGCGTTGTTTTGTATACCATGTTTGGAGGGTGAGTCTTGGAATAAAAGCCCCTAATAACATAACACGGCTAACACGGCTAACACGCCGTAGAATCAAAGCTACTTTCCTCACCGACTACGTAAGTTACTTGAGAATTGTGACCGATCAGTCTCTGACTATTCCCAGGTCCACACCGTGGTCATCCTTGTCATCATCCTGATCTTTGCCTTGACGGCATATGCGACTGGTACCGAACTCGGGTCGCCCTCTGCGGTATACGATCGTCTGGTTAGCGCTGCTGCATCACATCCAGTCGAGGTCAGTACCTAGAATCACTCATCGCCCCTTTTCTACTTGATATTTCGTACATGGCCAGCCCTTGTTCCGTTATGTGAATAACTGAAACAGAAAAATGGCTGTGCTCCCGGATCTTACTTAGTAATACAACATCTTAGCTCCTGAACTCGCTGACACTGCATAGGGTAATGCCGGAGGCTCATACTTGACCATGAAATCCCAGCAAGGCGCTATCTTCTTCGTCATCAACATTGTCGGTAAGTAATCTGGGTTTGTAATATGGTCCCTGGGCAAGGGTTAACTTTCATCAGGGAACTTTGGTACTGTGTTCATGGACAATGGTAAGAACCTCCGACTTTACAATCTCTGAGTTGGATGTCATGATCTGGCTCGCGGCTATCGTGCTTGAGATAGCCTCATTGGCTGCATTTGAGTCCAACAACCTGAAGGAACACAATCCTGACGTACTCACAGGCTACTATAACAAAGCTATCGCTGCATCACCTGTCCATGCATTACCTGGGTACATCATTGGCGGTCTCGCATGGTTCGCCATACCATGGCTGTGTGCTACAACGATGGGCTTGAGTGCTCTTGCTCTCGAGGGGTCACCGTCCTTCCCGACTTATCCGAATCGGATGGACCCGGCCGATGTCACGGCTGGGCTGGTGCTTCCGTATGCGGCTATTGGCCTTTTAGGCCGGTCTGGCGCGGCGTGCACGCTAGTCATGATTTTCAGTAAGTGGCCTCGGGGAGTTGTTGGTTTTGTACATGTTCTGCGCTATAAAATTGCCTCCATCGACCACCCCCTATTGAGAATAGTTAGTAACGGGATATTTCAGTGGCCGTCACTTCAGCTACTTCCGCTCAGCTGATCGCGGTCTCGTCCATTTTCACTTACGATATATACCAGTGAGTTACAACGTACCAAAATCGATCTCTGCGACTAATATTCGATGTCAGGACGTATGTCAACCCATTAGCCTCCGGCGCACGTTTGATCGCTATGTCCCACGCTAGTGTCGTGGCCTATGGCACAATCATGGCCGGTTTCAGTGTCGGTCTCTACTACGCTGGAATCAGTATGGGGTGGTTGTATCTGTGGATGGGTGTGATGATTAGCGCCGCAGTCATTCCCGCGACCTTAACTCTTTTCTGGAAACGCCAGAACTGGATGGCTGCCTCTGGCGCACCTGTTCTTGGCCTCATCTGTGCATTGATCGCGTGGACGGTCACCTGCTACAACCAGTTCGACGGTGTCCTTAACGTAGACACCCTCGGATCCGACATGCCGATGCTGGCAGGTAACGTCGTTGCTCTTCTTAGCCCGGTAATTTTCGTCCCGCTCTTTACATATGGCTTCGGTGCCGACGATTACGATTGGGCGTCCATGGCTGCAATTAAGCAAGCCGACGACGTCGACCCGTCAGCTGTCTCCGGGACGGTCGAAACGGGCCCCGGAGATACGGCCGGATTCGTGTTCGTCGCGCCCGAGCAGGACATGGTCAAGCTGAACAAGGCCTCACGGTTGGCGAAGTGGCTGACGGTTTTCATGGCGTTCTCCTTCCTCGTCCTCTGGCCGATGCCAATGTACGGGAGCGCCTACATCTTCTCCAAGCCATTCTTCACGGGTTGGGTGGTCGTCGGCATTATCTGGCTGTTCGGCAGCTCCGTCGCCGTCGGCCTCTTCCCGCTCTGGGAGGGAAGGCAGAGCATGATCAGAGTGGTCAGTGGCATGCTCGGTAAGAAGACGAGCGTCCAGCCTGTGGAGACGGTGGTGGGTAAGACGATCGAGCCCGAGGAGATGGCGCCTGAGCTGGAGAAGGAGTGAAGTTGGCAGCCGGCGGAGTTTCGTGTTGAGATACCCCCGTGGAGTTAAAGTTAGCATATTACACCGAGTAGGCCGTGACATGAGTCTACATGCAAGAGAACCGTTATTAAGTGCCTTCCACCAATATACATTTGTACCCAGAGTAGGCAGAGGTGATGTGCATCTAGTCTGGCCTTCTAAAGGGACGAGCTAGTCTATGAGAACTCTGCTATGGCGCTGTCGGTGGTGATCAACTGTACTTCCCAACATGAGAGCCTGACATATGATGGTATTGTATGCAAATACCCACATGGATGGCTTGGCTGCGGAAAGGGGTAAGGAGATCGTTCATGGGGATTGAAGGTTAAGACCCAGAATGGATATCCCTGAGATTCAGATGTATGTACTAAGGCAATTGGTGTCTCTTGATCGGTTTACGTGATGTTTCCGTTTAATTATAGGCAGGAAAACTAATTAACATTTATTACCTTGAAGTCCTCTCTTTCTAAGTCTTTTGGAGTACCGCAGAAAGCGAGAACAATACGACAAGCAACGATCTTTATTAAGCCTACCAGTGGTTAACCAGGATGCTACGTTGTGAAGCGGCATACCTCACTTCGTGATAGTTTCGTCCCAACAGTACGGATGTGTCGAAGGGTAACCGGGTCTTTTCTGCCTTAGCCCCTACGATGAAACTTGGAATCAACGTCGCAGGCTGTTATGAATCATCCTTGGGTTACATATAGGTCATGAATTTCGTCTATACAAATATAAAATGCGACAGAGTACTCAGTGGCCAGGTTTGACAGCAAGGTGGCAGACAATACTGCGACCTAAGAATCATGAAGGAGTCATCTCAGCGTCCCGCGGACAGTCTAACACCCAAGAATCCCAACAATAGGTTGCTATTAATCCCCAGTTGCCTCGCATAGTTATTCAGATGAAATTCCGAGTGTCAACCATGAATACCAGTCCCGGAGATGACTATAAAGTTTTCCTCAAGTTCCTTCCCAGAATGCCTTCTTCTTGCCTATTAACCCACACAACACCTGTCTACACTGCACCGCACCGACACCGTTCAACCTCAGTCACCATAGAGGTATTGTGACTCGGCTCCCTGCACTCTGCCTTCGCCAAGAAGAACATCAAAAGACCTTTCCAACGCCAATTCCCTACCATCATGTGCAAATACCAGGTCATAAAGCTTTATTGCATAGGCTGCGGGTCCCACTATAATACCACCAACCCCGTCAAAAAGAGCAGCTGCGAGAATCCCTTACCCTGCCCCCCTACCGCGGCTAATACGGAGAGCGCCCGAGACAGAAACAAGAACAAGAGAAAGTGCCCAGAATACCCGGGCTGTGAGGAGACCTCTACATATAGGACTTCGTGGGGGTGAAGGATAGGAGGAGTTGCGGAAAGAGCGTTCGGGCTGGCAGGGCGTGGTTAGGGTGGGCTTCGGGGTCTAGGAGACAGTGATGCGATGATAGGTGTTGTTGATGTATGCGTGGAAGGCTACAAGGTGGTGATATATCTTTATAAGGAGGCTTGCGGTCCCAGGTTGTTAGAATGGCTCTTCATCCTGCTTCTGCACTAACTTCACGCCATCCAGGTGCTATACACTCATTTTACACCATCTAGCCTTATAGACTCATTTCACGCACTAGACACATCACTTCTTCTCAGCAAGACGAAGCAGTAGAGAGTTTACTGCTACTACAGATTGCACTATTGCCAATGGTGAGCCCTTACCTCCGACACACTGACGGTCTAAGACACGGCTCCGTTCTTCTCTGGGAATATGCACCTGTTCGACTAATCACGGAGGGTATAGGTACATATGTACCAGTCGTATACTCAACTTGGGGGATTAATCGTTACTGCTTCCCGTCCTTCAATCTCTGGAGTGACCAAGGGGATCCTCTGTGAGAGGAAATATATACGTGGATGTAGTAGTGCATTATTTACCCCAGATTTCTACGCTGATAGGAGACGCTACTGGCGGATGGAGGTTAAACGGCAAGTGGGGGATATAGTTCCACATGACTTTACTAGGTGTGCACACCTATAAATCACGTCATAGACGACTTTACAGTAAAATATTCATTCCCAATCCCTCCGCCTATCAGTACGACACACCATCCAAGCTTCCAATAGTTCCCTCCTACACATCCAACGACAAGACCTCACCTCCACCAACGTCTCCGCCGTCAACGGTATCAAACCGTCTATCTACGGTCTGGGACAGAGCTGGTGCTCCGTGACGAACTCGTCAAGGCCGGTCGAGCAGCCATAGCAGGCGCACATCTTCGCGATCACACGAGTGCCAGTCAGCCATTCGGTCCCGATCAGTCAGCTGCACAAGGGTGCGCGAGAACATAGCATAGCGCCGCCATATCACTAAGCAACGAGGAGGTAGACGCTGCACAGCTAATCCTTTGTGTTGCAGCGGGGGATTTAGGGTGAATGGGGAGAGACAGAGAATCGTAGGAGGCGGCAAGGAGGGATAAGGGGAAAGAAGGAAACTCACGATGGCATCGTCTTCGACGCAGTCGAAGATCTCTTCGGGCTCATGATCCTTGCCGTCCCACTTGAAGATGATGTAGTTCCAACACCCGCTCGAGTCCATTACTTCGTCGCACTCGTTGATGTCGCAGGGCCCCACCGCGAGCGCGAGGCGCGCCAGGGAGGCGGTGAGAACGGCGGCGGTGGCCGGGGAGAGGCGCATTGCTTAGTGTGTCTATATTGGTAATGGATGAAGGTCTATCTTCCGCCTGGAGTTGAAGTTCGAATTGGACGAAATGGTGTTTTGCTCACTGAAAAGTGGTGACTTTGCGCTCATCCCACCATTCACGCGTCGAACATCCGCTAATATATGTGACCATCTAAATATAAAGATCAAAAGCGGGAGGGTCCCGGCATGCAGCCATGGAGTACTAGTTATGCTTGTCAGGATTATAACATATCATATGCAGCTTTATTGGGGCTTCTCGTGGTCCCCGCCGGGCGTAATCCAGATCGATGCCTCGAGACCCCCCCATGCCGGCTGGTGCGTATTTAGCCTAGTATCCCGCTGCCACCGAGTTGCATCGGTAGTTGAACGCTTAGCTTGGTGACGGCGGACACATACTTACTACGACTGCTACATATGGTTCCGTAGCATTAGTATTGTTGGAGGACAATATAGTTGAAGGGATCCAAGGATGGTGTAGCTCCTGGTCCTGGTCAAGCTCAGGTGTCTCCTATTCGGGTCCGGCATATACCCCACAAACGGGTTCTAGATTGGTCTATGCCGGAAACTTACGTAGCCATTCTCACAAGCTCTTGCGTTGTCTATATAGTCTCAATTAACTTCGGACTACGATAACAGCCATACGGCCACCCGCGCAGCCGCCCACTAGTAACATCACTCGTGAGAGACTGCGGTTGTTTGAAAATCTACAATTGCATCACCTTATTACGTGATGGCAACAGTCATATAGCCGTCTCTGATTCTCTGGGCACTGAAGGGACGATGTGTGTTCTCGAAAGAGCCACTCTCCCAAAGTCACATTGCATGAATGTCTTTGAATAATGGTCTGAACTAGCAAAAGGAAATAGGATACCTGAATCATGAGCCTCGCAGCCATGTCCCTCGTCACCAGTAATCCAACTAAGCCTCCACACCATCGAGCGCTGTGAGGGCCTGTACTCGCTTGTCGGCCAGCATGTAGAGGCGATCCATGGGCACCTTGCCACCGCTCTTGAGAGAGAGCAGCTGGGCAGACTTGATGAGGTTCTTGATCTCACGGCCGTTGAGGTTGAGGTGGGATAGCTTGTCAAGCGACTCCTCCGTGAGGTCGAACTTGTCTCTGCCGGCGCGGCCGATGAAATTCTCCCAGACCTGGCGGCGCGCCTCACTGGTAAGGTCGTTATACGGGAGGAACAGGTCGACGCGAGATTGGAATGCGTGGTCGATGCCCGAGACGCGGTTCGTGGTCAGGAATATGATGCCTTGATAGTACTGTTTGGAATTCCTATTAGTGTCTGATTTCACGAAAGACGGCCACGGTGTAGGTCGGAAGAGACCAAGTTTCATGGTCTGATACGACCTCGAATGCTATGCTATTCTGATGTCCGCATGTTGAGGAAGAACGACAGATACTTACCTCCAGCTTGGTCAGAAAGATCGATACGAGCTCGTTTCGAGCCAGCGACTCATTGGTTCGAGAACCGAGGAAGACATCGGCTTCGTCGAGGAGAAGCATGGCATTCCACATGCGGCAGAGCTCAAGGGCACGCTCGAGTGCTTTCTCGACGTCTGAAGGTTGCGTACCGAGATCGCCAGCACTCATCATGTACAGAGGGACGCGAGACCGTTCCGCGACAGCTTCAGCCGTAAACGTTTTGCCCACACCTGGTGGTCCGAACATAAGGATGATGAGGCCACGGCCCTTGTCTGGGATGAAGTCGTCGAACTCGACCTTCGACAAGCTCTTGTTCTCAACGAAGGCCCACGCGAGGTCCTTTTCGCCGCTGGGGAGGACGAGTTTCTCAAAGGCTCTGTCATTCCATGTCATGTCCTGAAGATCATCCACTCGTAGCTCACACCACTCCTTAGACTTCATATCAAAGCCTTTGAGCCACGGCGAGGTCAGCAGTAACTGCTCTTCGGTAAGCGCTCGAAGGTCCTCGGTTCGCTCGGCCGGACCTTTGGCGGCTGACGACGTCTCAACCTCAGCGACGGCGAACTCTGCTTTGTAGAGTGTGGCGGGCATCTCAGTGTCTTCGACATTAGCTTCTTCGGCGTCCTCGTCATCCTCTTTAAAAAGTGATCGCCATTTGGGCTTGACGATGTTGCAGCTGCGGTAATAAGCATAAGCATCGACGCAGACCTTGCCGGAAATCTGGTCCAATTAGTTAAGAGCAATAAAATATTCAAGTGAGAAGGTACGAACAGGTCGCTGTTCTGGTTTCTCGGTCTCTAGGAGGATCTTCGTTCCGTGGCAGAGCATGAAGTGATATCCTCGAAGCTGCTCGAACTTGCGGCCTCTCTCAATCATCTTTTCCTTGACCTCATGTTCGTCACTGAGGAAAGAGATGGGAAATACTGGAAGGGAGGTGACGCGACGGTAGCCCTCGAACTCCCAGATAGTGAGAGTTGTCGTGGCATAACCACTGTTCTCACCGTTCCAATCGACATATTCAATGTCGATCACCCATCCTTCTGGGTTACATCTGTCTCTTGGGCGCTTCTTGTACTTCAGCACTCGGCAAATAGTGTCGACGCCGTAGAACTTGGTCATGACCAGTGAACTAGGAGGGAAAATCTGCCAAGTGTTCTCGAAATTTACCTTGCCTGTCTTCTTGGTCTGAGCAAGGAAGACAACCGAATTAGCAAGTATAGGTGTCAAGAATGCAAGTAGAGCAGACGCGGCGTTCTTCAACGTGCCAGCCGCGGCGTTGGCTTGGTACCGCTTCATCATATCCCAGCGGTGAACCAGAGGCATAAAAGGAGGCTCGAGCGTCCAGTTCTCAAGTTCCATGTCAAGGTCTTGATATTTGTGAAGAACTTCGGCGAGGACGTCTCTCATCGCCGGATCCTGGAATGTGACTGAATCCGTGACCCAATGCTTATTGACGTAGGTGTGACGGTGAACTATGGGCACTTGAGAATTCCGCGCGGTGATGTCCTCCTCCTCATCATCGACATTGTCGAACTCCGACCATCGGGCAGGGCAAGTCGGACATTTATGGTAGTACCAATTGCTGATCAGCTTAGACTGGTAGCCAAGCGTGGCTGCCTCGGCGGCACCTGTGCTACCCTTTTTCAAAGGTGTGACTTCCACTCCCTGGAGGACTTCTTGCAGCTGCTTCCCATTCGACTCTTTCGTATTCGACTTATTCGTAGCTTCTACATCAGAAGAGCCATCAGACAAGCCATCAGAAGAGTCATCAAAAGAGTCACCAAAATGATAGGTGCCTGATAGTTGCATCAGATCGGATTACGAACGCAATCAAATAACTTGGAGGATATTCGAGGAACTTACGCTTTGGGGCTACATGTCGAGCCGACTGGGTGCGGGCCATTGTATCAGTATTGTGGGGCAAAGAATACTAAGATTCTGGGGACGATGTGGATGCCGTTTCCTAGGAGCTCATTACTTTGGATCAGAAAATATCTCGAAGATTGCTAGGTCGGTGAGGGTTGTCGTTTACGGTTGAGATAAGCAATTATGATATGCTAAGACTTTGTGTGGCAAGAGGGTGTCGAGAGGATGGATAACCTCGCTCTGTGGACGTTGCATCGAGTGTCAAACTCGTAACGAAACACCGGTAGGAAAGAGGAAGGGAAGATATCTTACCGAAGCGGGAAACCTCAAGCTGATTATGCTCTCAATGAAGATCAAGGAGAAGGCTGCTCAAACTTCGGTTGAGAAAGAATAAGCCATGCGGGCAAGAGAGATGGGGAAGAACGAGCGAACGAGAGAAAACATTTGGGAAGGTTGGACGAATATATATACCCCTAGAGTTATGAGTGAGAGGGTCACAGGAGCTGGCCGGGCTCAGGCAATGGCAGGCTACGGATTCCTTGTCTGCCTTGTCTGCCTTGTCTGCCTAGTCAACATCACAACTTGAAAAGGAGCCCCGGATAGGCAAAACCTAGGTGGGTAGCCAATCAAAAGCCCCGCAAGGCATGAATTCGGTTGCAATATGCATGCAGGCTAGGGTAGGCAGCACAACCAAATAGGGGAAGGCTTAGCCAATCACACAGCTGCGATATAAGTGGAACCAGAGACATTTCGAATATACGCGATTCAAGGCCTGCTAACTGCAACTATAACCCATTCAAGCGGCGCCTCTTTTAAGAAAGGGGACTAATGGCTCTTTGAGAACTATTTATTGATTCATCTCGTATTAACCCGGAGGTATGTCTGCCCTATAATTCAGAAATTGTTAGCGCTGCAGTAAGTTGCACTTGGTTCGGATACAGTCTTCAAAGTCATGTAGAACTGTGGGACCACATGTTACTAACATTCTGCGTAGACTCTGTAAGTCTATGAAATTTCGAAACTAATAAATTTTCTATTCAGAAAAAGGCAGTTCACAGCAGATAAGGCTCTCGCTGTTACTGTGCAAGTCTCTTTGATCACATTCTCCAGCCTTTGTTACTATGTCAGAGACTTGAAGGGATACAGATATACTTGAAACTAAATCCTAATCATCCCTGACGTATACTCCGGGTGTCCATCTGCCCTAAGCCCTGTTAAGGAAGCTGTAATTCGTATACAAGTACATATATTACGTTTTGCCACAACATCCTCTCCTATATGCAGCAGGCTTGGCATGTGGAAGTGTGAGTGGTCTGAGTTGTTACCTCCAAAGCGCTACCGAGTACATAGAAATATAAGCTATCCTTGACCTAGTGTCGATGACTCACTCACAGCACCGTGCAGATTCCGCATGGTCATTGTGACAACGGCCACATTCATTTTTAGGATCTACTTCCTATAGGCCATTCTTGTTACGTCTACTCATCCTTGTCTGACGCATCCGAATCCTTCGCAAGAGTGAGTCATAAGAGAATGCATGATGTATCAAACAGACCCCATAGGCCAGTAAATATCATTACCGTGCTGGCGAACCGCCATTCGAGTTTCTTTACAACTCGCGGCTTTCCCCATCCAGATCGGTCGGATCATCCAGGTCTGCGAAGAGCTTCACACCCCAACTCTTGCCGGGGTCGTTCATCCTTACTTTCTTATCCTGCTTAGCAATCTCGCTCATCTCCTCTTCAGTGAATTCGATTTTGAGGGCACCCTGATTCTCCTTAATGTACTTCTCGTGGACACTCTTGGGTATCACGATAGTTCCTCTCTGGATGCCCCAGGCTAGCACCGTCTGCGCAACAGTGGCATCTTTCTTCCTGGCCAGGTCTTTCCAGAACGGGTCCTCCAAAATAGGCTTGAGGCCGCTATCATAGGTAGGATTCGTGTTCGCCAGTGGCGAATAAGCAATGACCTTCATGCCAATCTCCTTGTGGAAATCGACGAAGTCCTGCTGCTGTAGATAAGGGTGCGTCTCGAACTCGTGGGCATAAGGGCAGATAGTGCAGATATCCAAGATAGTCTGTACGTCACGCTTGGCGAAGTTGGAGATGCCAATATATCGAGTCAGGTTGGCCCGCACGAGATTTTCCATCGCACGCCAGGTATCAACAATGGTTATTTCCTTGTCAAGCTTGTCTCCCTTCCCTGGGACGAATGCAACGGGCCAGTGCATCAGGTAGAGGTCCAAGTAGCCCACGCCGAGATCAGAGATGGACTTCTTGATAGCTTTGGTTGCTTCATCCGGGCGATGGTGTTCGTTCCAGAGCTTGCTCGTGACCCAGATGTCCTCACGGGAGACATTGGCAGAAGTAATGCCTTTACCGGTTTCATCTTCGTTCTCTGTAGGATAGGTAAGTATTTAACATACTGCATGGCTTGAGGACTGAAGAATACCGTAGATTAGGGCAGCATCAATGTGGTTGTAGCCAGACTCCAGTGCGAATTCGACCGCGTGGGCAACCTTTTAAGACCAGTCAGCATCGATACGAATTGGGGGTCTGAAATCGACAGGATAGGTACGCACCTTGTCTCTATCAGAAAGCCAAGTGCCCAGACCGAATTTTGGGATGTCCTTCGTGGAAGTCAAGTGCTGCTCCCCCTCGAAGTCGGGTGCGGGACCCGCTATAGGGAGAAAGACATAAAGGGTAATGAGAAATACAAACGCCGCCGACGCGACTCTCCAAAACGCCATTTTCAGCTTATTTTCTTCGCTAGATCGATGATTAACCAGAGATGGATAGTTTGAGAGCGATTGTTTCTGTGGTTAAGAAAGTTGTTGATGTCAAGTCTGTTCACCCTCGTTACGCATCGCCGATCGATGACATCATTCATACACAATGTAACACATCGAACCTTCAGGCCCTTCCGAGAAAAAATGGCACACTTTTCATAAAGCTGCATGAACTTACCAGACAGATTTCTTAATAAATACGATGGAATATTAGAAAAATAATGGGCTTCAATTAAAAGGTATTTGAGAAATTGTATACACCTGTTTTTATTTTTAATTTTCGTAGTCTCTTATATTTTTATTAATTCTCTAGATAAGAGGGCTGCTTGGAAAGTATGCTATCGCGTATGCCGATTCTCTTATCCCCCTGACCTTGCACCACTTCCTGCAATGATATTCGCTTTATCGCAGGCATGCTCAAATCTACTGTGCACGCTCTGTGCAAAATCTGTATATATCCGCATGTATTTCTGGCGCGAACCTGGTTCATAGAGTATGTAATGCGCCAAAGACAAGATACGCTTCTGTACATCTAACTATTTACACATATATTGAAAAGCGCATCCCAATGCTGGAGTGGTGACGGCCCAGGAGGTACTTCCCAGGAGTGGAAGGTCCGATTGATTGTGCAGGTGGCGTCCGCCCGTACCCTAGCAATGACAACTACCTAGGTACATAGTAAAGTATGTCTCGCTGCAACATATGCCAGCTTCCTTACAGCTTCCCCTTTCCCTCTCCGCGAGGCTGTGCCGGCCGCAGGATGCCATCCTGATATTCTGTAGCCACGTGCACTCCTTCGGGGCTCCAAATCTTACCCATAATGATAGCTCTGCCGGCCTCGACTCTGGGAAAACATGCCTCCATTATCCACCACTGATCCTCGCCATACTTCATCACGGCATCTGCCGGGTTCACATGCACGACGAACGAATAAGTCAGGCTGGCTGCACGGCCAAAGTTGAAGCCGATGCCGACCTGGTTGCCGACCATGAGCAGTCCGTTCCTGTCCGCCTGGAATGCGTGTACCATGATGTGGGCGTCGGGATCCGAGGCTGGAAGAGGTGCGAGGAGGCGATAAAGCAGCAGCTCGCGTCTTTCGTGCAGGGATTTCCCCTCGTTATATGATGATAAGTCGACCTTCTTCATATCCACGGCGGGAAATGTCGCCACTAGATCTGTCCCGAGCGACGCTACAATGCCCGCAATATCAAAGGGAGGCACAGGTTTCCATTCTGTTGGCGGCCGCGAACCGAGGACTTCCGCGAACCGTGACTGG
This sequence comes from Monosporascus sp. 5C6A, assembly GCA_004155035.1. Classification (NCBI taxonomy): domain Eukaryota; kingdom Fungi; phylum Ascomycota; class Sordariomycetes; order Xylariales; genus Monosporascus; species Monosporascus sp. 5C6A. The sequence goes on from QJOB01000236.1 coordinate 17,287, forward strand.
ACGGATATCTCTTGGGCCCCTATTTCCGACACGGTTGAGGGCCTGAACGATACTAGGGCACTGAAACACACTGGCCCTAGGGGAAGCTCAGCATCCGCCAACGGAAAGAAGTCGCCAGCGGCATTGGTGCTCGGCGCTTTCGGTTGCCGGACCGTGACCAGCAGAGTATAGAAGTTTGGGTTGGCTGCTAGCGTAGTCACTTCGTATATATATGGCCTGTCTATAAAACCCCCCTCTGAGAAGTAGCCATGTACAGTCTGTCGTAGTTAGCACCAATACCATGCCCGGAAAAAGAGGATCAGTCGTTACATGGATGCCAAGCTGTCTTCTCGCTAATGATGGCAACCTAGCTTTCTTCTCGGAGAGTGCCTTAGACGCCGCCAGTCCAGCCTGGCTGTACACATCTGCGATACTCCACCATTAATAAACCTGGTTAGAAACATGAATGTGGTCTGGGGGGGTTTCTAAAAGAGAGTATCTCAGCTTAGGAACTTGCAGGGCAATCCTATTATGAGCGAAGAAGTCGAAAAGGGGGTCCTTACGGCCCCAAGAATTGACTTACGCCCGCCATAAGCCATCACACCTTGGAGGAACGGAACATCGTTCGCGCAAACCCACGCAGCTCTTTCGCTCATATAACGTTTTATGGTATTTCCTGATTCATCCCGATCCGGGAGAGGAACCATCCGCATCGTCTCCTGGAATATGAGCCTTCCATCTCGCGCCTCGTCGGCCGTAAGCGGAGACATCTTGGAGGCCACTCGGGATATTTGTGTCACGGAGCTCACCTGCTACTGCAAGGCTCGGCAATTCTTGTTAAAGATCAAAAAAGAAACAGGGTCGCGATTCTGAATACGGTGAGTCGACATGCGGCTCGTTCTGTCCAAGGTCCCGATTCCGTCGCCACGGATTCCTATTCTTGAGCGCTGAAGAAAACCTCGGTACTACCTAGACCAGCAAGCGTCAGAATCTACGAAGTGGAGCAACAATCCTTGATTTGGAAACGCCCCTTGATAAAGCACGTGACTAGGCGATTCCCGGTCGTATGCTTCGTACGGGGCTGAAACGTCAAAGTACTGTGTAAGGCTAAAAGCGGCGTATTATACTATATGTCCTGAAGGCGGTTGCCAGTTCATTGGGATTGGTGATTTCTATAGTCCTGATTCAAGAACTGCACCTATGCACGTACAATGAGATGCGTACATAAACCATGTCACACCCCGGGCCAAGGCTATCTGGATGTACGGATACGGAGAAAGTTGTCCCGCCGATTTGTGCTCCAAGGTCCTATAATCTAGAACTGGCGACTTATCCGGCGAGCTAGGTGCCCTGTGTCTCCGCGGATTCCGAACCTGGCAGGTCGGCTCCAGCTGCCAGGCCAGAACGTTTTCTTCTCTAGTGTGGGTCACCTCCTTTGGAGGCCAAATCTCACGCAATCGCTGGGTTGAAAAATAAAATATTAAAATAACAAAAATAAATATATATACAAAGCTTGAGATACTACAAAACGGATCAATTAAAAACTTGAATATTAATATTTATTACTCAAAATACGCGGCAGTTCTGTTATTAAAATCTATTTTAATAACATTATATAACAATCATAATAACGTTTAAAATATACAATTAAAATGCTTTACAATATAATAAAACTTTATAATATTTAAGGGTTTTATTTTAAATAATTATTATAATTAAAACCTTTTATTAAAAAGGAAAACTTTATGTTAAAATAGTAAATATTTTCAATTTAAAAGTATATATTTTTAAGCATTATATATACAATATTATATATAATACATTTATAATAAGTTACTATATAATTATTGGTATTAATTTTATAATAAAAAATAATATTTTATTTGTATTTACTATATTTAAATTAACTTTTGATTTTTATGCAATTTCACGTATTTTAACAATATATTTTATATACATTTTTGGGGACCATTAACAAATGCTATTTATAGCTTTTTAATGTGTATTTGTACGTGAAGTGTTTAATTTTTACAATTTTATTCATAATTCCCCGCCAAAAGAGGGTGCCCTTCAAAGGTGAGTTACCCACACTAGTGCCGGTTTATGCATGGAAAGACCCCGATGTAACTCACGTGACCGGATAACATGCAAAACCGTTGATTGATTGGGCTGTGCTATTTTTAGAGGCGTATGTGGTATGCTAATAATATGCACGCCGGCTATGACGGCTGCCAGGACCGCCTGAGCTGCGTACCAATGCGCCTTCCCGACTCTGCTCTCCTTATTTAGATGACTTGGGTTATGTATATACGCCACAGCCGCCTCATGGCTGAGGTCTTTATCTTCGACCCGTTAATCCTTAAGGATTCTTTCCGATAAGCATCCTCAACACACCGACTTATGCCTTAACTGACGGCGTTCTCATCCATTGAACGATGACTATAGGCTGGAGCTTTGCCGTCCTTCTTGTGGGCGTAGCCTCAATCAGCGCCTCGGGCTGTGGACAAGCGCCATATGTTGCCGTGGGTCAGCGTGTAGACGCGGCGCTTGAGAACAGCGACAGGAGATACATGCTTTGGCTTCCGCGGAGCTATGACGGCAGCACGCCCACGCCGGTCATATTTTCTTTCCACGGCGCCGGTAGCACGGACGAGCAGCAAGCGGACCTGGATCTCCTGACGACCCCCGAGTTCAACACGGATCACATCCTCGTGTATCCGGAGTCAGTTGGTGGGAGCGATGGAAGTCTGTGGGAGGTGTCGCCCGATGTGGTCGATGTCGATGATGTCGGATACACGCTGCACGTATTAGACCAGATCCGAGATGATCTGTGCATAGACGAAACCAGAGTCTTCGCCACCGGGATGAGCCAAGGTGGAGGCATGACTAATCTGCTGGCGTGCGATCCCAACGCGTCCACCCGTTTTGCGGCATACGCTCCCGTTGCCGGCTCGTACTATTTCGAGGAGGATGCGGACGGCGAGTGCGATTTCGACAATGTCGCATTTCAATGCAACCCCGGACGAGGCCGCATTCCGCTGTTGGCCTTCCACGGGGGCGACGATAGCGTAATCCCTTATGAGGGGATCAGCCGAAGGGGAGGCTGTGTACCAAATGTTGGGCACTGGATCTCCCAGTGGGCAGTCCGGGAAGGCTTGGGTCCGGACCCGACAGAGACAGAAGAAGTCACAAATGAGGCAACAAAGTACCTCTATGGAGGTGGTGATGAACAGGGGCTGGTATCCTTTGTGTACGCTGGGCAGCAGGTCGGTCACGCCTGGCCGGCTACCGTGGGAGGCAGAGGTAATAGGGGCACGGCCTCCTTCAATGCCAGCAGCTTGATCATGGAATTCTTCAGAGGCCACCACCTATCGTACGTGTTACTTCTCCATCGTGTCAGGCGCGAAACTGACAAGGTCCAAGCGAGAACGATAGCCAAAACGGAACCGCATCTACTGACACACCGACAAGTGCGCCCACACCTACTAGCAGTACATCCCCTAACCCCGAAGCATCGGACGCAGAAGGAAGCGCTCCCGCATTCAGAGCCGAAGGGGCCATCGGAATTTCGAGCCTCTTGCTATTGCATGCTCTTTTCCTTTAGGGAAGTAATAGTGGAAACGGCGTTTCGGTTGAAAAAAATTAGACTCCCCGGAAGGCTTTCTATTTATGTAATTGCAACAGAACTAAATGGAATCCGTCTCTGATCGCCGGGCGAACCCCTTCTCCATCTACAGGGGACTTCTATTCGAACGGATCATATCGCCCGACCTTTTCACCCACAATACCAACTCGATGCATCATCCTGTGATCCTTGCCCATCCCATATAGCCACGCGAGGATACATGCAAATAGGCCTCTGACGATGAACCACGAGGTTCTGCCTTGTCGCATCGGTGAAGTTGAATTCCGAGGCGATCAGTTCGGACGGGGCATTGCCGTTCTCCACCCAGTCCATGAGAGCCAACAGGGCATCGTGGTGGGAGTCGTTGAAGCCCAGCGGCACAGACCACCCGGCATTGTAGGGGGGCCGCTGGGCGGCCTGCCCCGCGCCGCCGATCATCCACGGCGCCTTGACGCCGTCGGGCGTCCCCCAGCAGTGGTCCATCCCGGGGACCTGAAAGTAGCGGAAGAAGCCGTCGACGTCGCCCATGCGCTCCACCGTCCGGTCGTAGTACAACGTCGTGTGCCGCACGGGCACCACACCATCCGCGAGACCGCCGTACATGATGATCTTGCCCCTGTCCCTGAACCGCCCGAGGTCGTATTGGCCCGACGTCGCCGAGACCGACCTTCGGTCGCGGCGGCGGGAGTCCCCGACCACGCTGTCGTTGTACGATGTTATCTGCCAGTCCGGGCCGTAATCCATGAAATAGCGCTCGTACTGGGCGTCGAAATTCCGTCTCACGTTGCTGGCGGCAGGCTCGATCGGTAGTAGATACGTCCCCCATTCCGCTTCGGAGCCATACTCGCGGCCCTTGTACACAAATGTCCCGTCTTCGGCCGTGTAGTCGTCGTACATTTTCTGCGCCGTTTCGATCTGGGGTTGTGTCCAGCAGGAGGTTTGATTGCTCGCGACGTCGCAACGGAGTTTAGTGATGTTGAAAGTCTGTCGGCAGAGGCCCGGAGAACTGACTATATTGTCCCTTACCCCGTCAAGGTGGTCACACTGTTCGAGCACTTCGGTTTGAAGCCGTTCAAAGAGACTGGGGTCATTGATGGCATATGAAGCGTCCTCAGGTAGATTCCAAACGGCGAGCTTCGACACCCAAGGCATTAGGCTCTCGGTATCCCATGCAGGGGCGCCGATGAGCGCTCCATCGAAGATGTCTGGGTCCCTCTGGATCTGCTTGAGTCCCTGTCTGCCTCCCGTTGAGCACCCGCTGAAATACGTGTAAGCGAGAGGACGGTTGTCATAATACGTCTGGATTAGTCTTTTCCCAAGTATTATTGAGCCTTCCAGGGCCTGATATGCCCAGTTTATCTTCCTCTGCTCCGTATTTGCCCAGCTCTGGTCTGCTTGGCCGGAGTTATGGCCGGTATCAGTCGAGAGGCTGGCCATCCCGAACTTGGGACCGGGGCCCATGTCCAACCAATTGATGCCGCCGAGGAACGCATAATTACCGATGACGAGAAGCTTCGAGTTCCAGTGTTCAGGGAGAAACATCCCGAACCGGTAGTTCGCCGTCGTGTTCTGTATTATTACCGCACAGACCGGCGGCAGGCCTGATGCAAAGGACGGGTAACCCAGGTTTCCCGGTTCCACGAAGGTTCCCGTGGTCACATTCTGCACTCTCTCGACGACGATATTTGGGGGTACAATAGTGCTAAAGTACTCCAAAGAGCATGCGGCCACTTGGGGTTCCTGCGCATGTCCAAGACGTCCGGCTACCAGAAGCAAGACCCAAGCGGCCAAAGATATGACAACAAACATGATAAATTGTCTCGACTGCTGCAACGGTGGACGATAGCCATTACACCGAATCTCTTTGCCTGCCGCGAAACAAGGCCATATTAGTAACCGTTACTGACGGCTTATTTTCTGTTTCGTCTTACCTACGCCCCGACCGTCCCGTACCCACCTTCTCCTTTCGACAGAAGCCTCGCCCGCGCCTCTTCGAGCCATTGGCCCATCAGACTTCGTCATCCTCGAGTCTCCAAGCCAGTGCATGTCCAAAGCCCGACCCTGTGCTACAGACGAAGAGTAAGCTGAGAACCCAACGAACAAAGGGGTGTCTTGGGATGACCGACTATTGCTCTCTTGCAGACGGAGTCCAGGCCACGGGGATTGACTAGGGTGGAGTTTAGGGCGTGTTGTGGCTGCATTGCAACCCTACCTGTACCGCGTCCGGGGCTTTCGACCCAACGGTTTGGAGCTGCATGCTCGGACGCCACTATTGGGGTTGACCCCCTGTAGCTTCCGTTCTCAGCCAGCCCGTCAATGCATTCTGCCCGGTTTGAACTCTGCCCGATGCGTCGAGTCGCCTTTAATATGAGCATGGCTCGCAGCCTATATATTCATCTTGCAACATATTAATCCTCGTTTGACGTCGTGTGTCCACCGCAGTTATCCAAATCGTTTTCGTCCTCACTCATGAGAAGACTCTACAGAGGAGGGAGGGTAAGACGGCTGTAAGCGGAAGCATTGAAAGGAATGATGGGTATCTTTATGCGGTGGCTACATGTCCTTAGTCTCCTACTCGATGGGGATAAGGATTTGGAGATGTGAAACAGTGAGCATGATACGTAGAGGGTAGGCTTCACTGCTATCGACTGAGTCTTGTCTAACGTAAGCCAAAGCGTGGGCGAGCTGCCAGAATGAAAGTATCGTTAGCCCGTACTGTAAATGCAAGTTCAAAAGGTAGGTATTCAGCCTATCTTCAACGGTATACGTAAGCCAAAAAAGAAAAAAAATTTGAGCCATCAACTTCTGGCACATTGCGCCCCGACTCTGCTCTGCACATAGTGCAACGAATTCCGGATGCTACAACATATAGCATTCCCGCTTCTCCCAGCCGTATAAGTGCCCTCACGCAGGTTTGGATACATTGCACACCAAGACAAGGCGGCAGCTTCTAATAACCTAAAAGCTGGGCCTTGATCTGGAGCGCCACGATCCTCGAGAAGTAGCGGCACATGGCCAGATTACCGCCGTGGAGCCAGAGCCCGGGATGGCCACTGCGCCTCCACATGGCCCTAGTCTCGCCCTCCTCGTCGTACCCCCACACAGTCTGCACCTTTCCCGCGACCTCGTCGCCAAAGATGGCCTCCGTCGCCGTCCGCATGTTCTGGTATCCCGTGGCGCACACGATCTCGTCGGCCTCGAGCTCGGTGCCATCCTCGAGTCTCACGGCGCGCGAGAGGATCTCCCGCACGCCGACGCCATGCTTCACCTTGATCCTGCCATCGGCGATGAGCTGCGAGGTCCCGACGTCGATGTAGTAGCCCCCGCCGCGCTGCAGGTACTTGAACCACAGCCCGGCCTTCATGGGGCCGCGGTCCGTCTTGAACCCCGCGTCGTTGAGCCCCTGGAGCATCTCTCTATCGTGCACTTCCTGCAGTTCATTGGCGTCGACGTGGGTGGCTTTCATGACTTCGGACGGCAGGCTCCATGCCAAGAGGTCCGCGTCCTCTGTCGGCGGGCCGTCCTCGCTGTATAGTGAACCCAGCAGGAGCTCCAGCACGGTCTTGCTGCTCATAACGGTTGTCGTAGAACGCTGGATGATCGTCACATCGTACCCGTTCTCATAAAAATCCTGCGAGATGTCGAGCGCAGAGTTGCATGCACCAATCACAACGGCCTTCCTGCCCTTCGCGTCCTTCTTGGCGCCGTTGAACTCGGACGAATGGCAGAGCACATCGCCCTTGAAGTTCTCCATACCTTTGAACTGGGGATAGTTCTTCTTCCCGGAGTGTCCGGTTGATTGAACGATGTGCTTTGGATGCATGGTGCGTGTCTCTTCGCGTCCATCCCTATGTCTCCTTTTGAGCACCACCGTCCATTCCTTCTTACTGTCGTTCCAGGAGCTCGATTCAAGAGTGGTGTTGTTCCACACGTTGAGCTCCAACATCTGTGCGTATGACTTCAAGAAGTCCGCTAGTTTGTCCTTGGGGGTGAAGACTGGCCAGAATTTGGGGAAGCTTATGTATGGCATATGGTCGTACCAGATCGGGTCATGGAGTACGAGTTGGCGATAACGGTTACGCCAGTTATCACCAATCTCGTCATTTACATCTATTGCAAGAGCCGAGACCCCGAGCATCTTCAGGCGAGCGTGAACTGAGAGGCCTGCCTGGCCAGATCCTGTAACGCACGTCAGAACCTAGGTGGGACCTGTCCAGAGGGGGGTCATGGTTTACCTATTATTAACACATCCGGCTCACCATGCTCGAAGTTGCATTCCTCCACCCTCCTGTCCAGCCAATTTTTCCTTCCGGCCAAAGCACCGTGTTGCACGCCGCTTGCTCGGTTGGGACCGAGTGGCTCTTCATGCCCTGATAGTTCGTCCATCGACGTGAAAAACGTCCAGATTCTCCATCGGCCCGCGTCCTCCACTAAACGGACGACGCCTCTCCCAGAGCCTTGCTGCGTTGTGACGATTGTGAAGAATTGTATACCCTTAATAGAACCGTCAAGCCGCAGTGGAGCCACCCGCGGAGCGTATGGCGGAGATGACTCGTCCAGATCAACCTTAAGAAGATGGTGACCATTCTCTAGAAATGTTATTATCTTGCCCTTCCCCTTTGCTGTTCGGAGGTCCCATGTCAGGCCTAAGTGGTCTCGCCAGTACCCTTTTTCAACGAACAGGTCTGCAATGGCCTTATGATCCTTCTGTTCCAGCGACTGGTTGAAGTCACTGACGATCTTGGAAGCCACCGCTCTGGCGTCGACCGACTTGCTTGTCATTGTTGCGGGCCATTCTGCGATCGGAATGTTCACAGAGCCGGGTACGACCCGCTCGCTGGGGGGAACTGCGTCTACTGCTGCCATTTCTCCTCTTCGAGTAGTAATTCAAGATGGGAACAAGATGTCTGAAGCTCAAAAGAAGTTGACAGTGGCGTCCCGGAAGATCAGGGAAAGGAAACGCAAGCTGTATATATCGACGTATCGTTGCGTCCTTCGAGCAAGACCCAGCACGTTAGCTGATCTCGCTGCCACGTACACATCTCAGCCAGGATGGGCTCAGCCAGCGATTGCATCGACAGCTGAACCCAAGTCTTTGAGGGGCCAGATCGTACCCGTGGTGTAACACCCCGCATCCATGCCGCCGTATCCCTGAACTCTATTATCTAGTACCTAGTACCGACCACTAAGAGACTGTTAAACAATGAAGAACTGGACCTTTCCACACTGACCCCACCAAAGTCGGCCATTCAAAGGTCATGCGCTCTGCGATTACGCATGCATCCATATGCCCTTCGCCGGCACTTATCCGACTAATCTGCTTCAACTGACTGGCGGGTCGCGACGGGTGATACAGCGATAATGTGTTCCACATATGAGCTGTAGAATCGGAAGATTGTGGGGCCAACCCCATGGGGTCGGTTCGCCTCAACGGAAGAGACACGCGTTAGGAAGGCTAGCCTCTAGCAATGGAGATGAAGTGTGAAATGATCCTGAGGCTGAAAACAATGTTGTCCCAGGATCTCAAAGGCCGAATTGTCCTTGATTTGGAAGATTTTCTAGATCAAGGAGGAGAGGACTAGATACCCCCCGAGCTAACAACCACGCACTGAAGGTTGGCTGGCATATATCGTCCTGTAGTTCATGGTATCTTAATAAACCCTTGTTAGAATATTTCAAGAGGCCCTTCCAGAGGGGTTTTTTACTTAAGTTGCACAAATAGCGGATTATGAAAGCCTCGAAAGGATTGGCCCGCGTAATGGGTTCGGGGGCGCAGTGTAATCCATAACGGCTTTTCTTGGGTGGTTATTAAGAGGGTAATAGAATGCGATTGGGCAATTGCGAATTATGGCCAGCCTGTTATGTGCAGATTAGCTCAGCAACAGAAGACAGCAGCCTAGCCCGAGCAGCTAAAGGCGATGTGAAACTATCAGGAGAAAGGTATGGCACTCGGCCATGTCCCATTAGTACAAGAAGCGTTTGGGCGGATTTCGGGGGTTCGATATGTTTTCAAGATTTGCAGTCCTGCGCTGTACGAACCATACGAAGGATGGCGGGATGCCTTAATGCAATTTCTGGGGGATTTTGAGTGGCGCCTTGCCTGCTGAGGCGCTTAACATGTCCGTAAATATCCACTAACATACTGATGGATCGGCATTAGCGTAGTCCGTATCCGCAGCCAAGATCCATCCTCAGATTAGCCCGTGCAGATCGCTGTCGATGACGCCGTCTACCTTACCTTCTACACACTTACACGCAAAGTGTCTACCTCTTAACCAACCTTTTAATTTGGCATTCTGGTTTTCTTGGGACATAAAGACTTTTGAAGTAGTGATAACGCTATTGGCTGATCATTAGCCTTGCGTAGGAGCTACTTCCATTGAACTCATCCAATTCACCTATTTGCGCGACCGTACCGCCATGACGATACACCGAGTGCCCACCGCTGGGGCAGTTGGCGAAGGTTATCCGAAAGGGCATCTAGGACATCTGACGGAAAAGGAGGAAGAGGCCTTACGAGAGTTCAAGGGCTTACTCGAAGCAAAAGGTCTATACAAGCGAGGACCGCCAGCCACTCACGATGACCCTACGTTATTGTGCGTCCCAGCTAAGCCTTCGCCGTCGTCCGCTACTACTTCTATTTCGCTAATGACAAGATTCGACTCAGACGGTATCTACGAGCGCGTAAATGGGTCGTGCAAGATGCGTACAAGCAATTCAGTGACACGGAGAATTTCCGCGCGGCCAATCAAATAGGGCTCCTGTATGACACGATGGACATCGATTGTTACGAGGAATCACGGAAGCTCGTAGGTGATGTCCACGTCGTTTCTTGGCGCTCTCGAAACTCAGTTAATATGTTATAGTACCCTCGGTGGACGGGTCGACGCGACAAACGGTACTGCTTTCACCTAGTCGTTTACTGGCATTCGTTTGCTCACTTGTCGATGTAGTGGCATCCCAATCTACGTCTACCAGATCCGGCATCTTAACTCGCAAGCCGTAGCCGCGTATGAGAAGTCGAGCGAGACCTCGTTCAGCAAAGCTAAGCCGGACGGGAGAACACCAGCCAAGCTGCTCCGACTATTCGCGCTGTACGAGAACTTGACGCGCTTCGCCCAGCCGTTGTGCACCGAATGCACCGATCGAGAATATCCTCAGACACCTATCACTCTGAGCACAAACATCGTGGATATCTCGCATGTCAGCTTAAGGATGTTCTGGAACCTTAAGGGACATATGCAAGTTGCTAGTGAACTCGCGACGTCCCATTACCCCGAGACACTTGACCGTATGGCCTAAAAGCAGAAACCACTTGATGCAAAAATTGCGCTGCTGACACCGACGCTAGGAATTTTCATCATCGGCGCTCCCCATTACTTTGGGACGGTGTGGGGGTGGATAAAGCGCTGGTTTGATCCTGTCACCGTGTCCAAGATATTCATCCTAGGTCCTAACGACGTTATACCGGTCCTGACACAGTTCATGGACATTACGAGCATCCCCAAGGTATATGGCGGGGAACTCGAATGGACATTCTTCGAAGACCCCGCTCTCGACGAAGAGATTAACAGGATCTGCCACTTTGAGAATGGATACGAGACGTTCCCACCTGGGCCGTTGTATTGGAACACGCTCGACGGTGGAAAGCGGATGGAATGCTTGGCCGTCGGGACCAAGGACGGCAAAGACCGTAGGGAGCGCGTGTGCACCGTCACAAAAGCATTCCCACCGCAATCCGTCAACGGATCTGCCTTGAACGCTGAGAAAGTTACGGAGAACGGCTCCGCACCGGCTGGCACCGAAGTGCCTACTGAGCAACTCGCAGGGCTCTCGGTTTCTGGCGAGGGGAAGCAGAACGGTACAGCTTAGCTACTTCGGAAGACGGCGAGCGAGCCCACGCCTTCGCAATAGAAAGCCTAGAACCAGGGTGATCCGCCTCATAGACGGTTTAAGGCGGCCATCTACAGATAAACATAGAGCAGGTGTACAGTAGCTGCATGAGCAGAATTCGGCGTTTGGGAAGAGATGTTTCTTGGGCGGCAGGGCCATGGAGCGCGGAAGTGTTTAATCGGGCGCACGTCCATACTATGCGTTATAGAATATTCAACCAAAACCCCCCTGGGGACCATCCATCTAATGCTGAGCACCCCTTACTGCCTCGGTCAGTTGCCTAATCCTGATAAGGTGCTAACCGCTCCGCCCAGTGCCTGTCTATGCCATCCGAAGCCGGTGTCTATTCTATTTTGATACGTCTAATGCCTTTCGAAACCAACAGTCTGGCTTGGTCCTAGCAATCAATTACCCTCTTATATAACCGACCTGCACGGAACATGACACGCAGCGCCGCGCTGACTAACTACTACGCCTTGGGAGGCTCTTCCGGCAACCCTTTCCGCCTCCGCCACTCGCGGATCCCGCGCACGACCTCGTCCCAGGTGACGCCGTCGCGCACGAGCCACATGGTGACGCCGAGGGTCTCGGTGTCGCGGTTGCGGCTCTCGTCGTCGAAGAACAGCATCTCGGCGTAGGGCACGCCGGTCCTGCGGTGCAGCGCCTCGAAGTGCCGGATCTTGCTGCTCGGGTAGATCTCGAGCCCGGCGTCGAAGAACTCGACGGCCCTGCGCGGCTTGTTAGTGCTATTGCCGTCTCTGTCTTTCTTGTTGCCACCGCTGCCGCTGCCGGCACCGGCGTTATCCGCGTCGTCGGGGCGGCCGTTTAGGATGACGCTCGACTGCGCGGGCACGTGCAGCAGCTTCAGCATCTCGCGGCCGAGGTCGGGCGCGTGCGTGCGGCTCGCGACGCCGAGGCGCGACCCCGCGCGCCGCAGGCCGTGCAGCACCGACGGCACGTCGCCGTAGAAGGCGAAGGTCTCGCCGGTGCGGTCCGCGCACGCGCTGTGGTCCGCGTTCGCGCGCAGGGGCCCGCTCACGTGCGTGTCCACCCAGAACGGCCACAGCGTGTAGTCGAGGTCGAAGACGACGAGGCGCGGCAGCGGCAGGCCGTCGGAAAGGATGCCGGGGAGGGTGGACGTCGTGAGGGCCGCCGTCGCCGAGGAGCCGGACGAGGCTGTGCCTTGCTTTGTGAGTTTCTTGGGCATCTCGGCAGTCGGCTGCGGGGCGGGGAGCAGGCAAGAGATGAGGACTGCTGTCGCGACTAGTGCTAGTACGGTGGAAGGGAGACGGGGTTCGACGCTCACGAGAACGTTTCCCGTGATACGCATGGGATGTGGCGGGTGGGAATCGCTTCCAACGGACCGATTCACCGATAAGCGGATGGGTGGGGTAGTGGAACTTTGGAGGGGCTCGCAGCCCGGAGCTCGGCAGCTGGGTCCGTGCGCACGCGGGGAAAGGGGGGTCGGGAAAGACCTGGTGGGTCTTATTATTCTTCCCCCAAGGATCAGATCTCTGCTGGAAAGAGTGTGTGAGAGCTGTTTCTATTTTGGTCCTTCTCCCAAGCGACCCCCGCGGGACAGGCACGCGACGGGTATTTCGTGAAAGCCATCCGGTAGAAAAGGGGCTCTCTGCGGGCATAAATCTGTAGCCGAGAAGAGAGATTACATGAGCATTGGAAATGCGATTTTGGACCTCTGGATCGCCCATGCGGCTGTTACGTCGACTGCATTATTCCCAGGCTTGGCGTTGAAACCCTCCATCTTTTAAGCTCGCCGGCTGGAACCAATGGGAGCCTTGATTGTCTATAGAGTTGGCAGGTACGTCAGAAAGAAGGGCTTGGCTTGTATCTAGCATCTTCATCATCATAGTTAGACCACCCCAAAAAAAGCCTTATGTTCTCTTATAGGAGCTCAATATTAATTGCCGAGTCGCGTACGATGACCGCCGCAGGCGGGGACGTGCACAAGGTGGGGCTCGATTGAGGATATGTTCCTCGGGGAGCTCTTCCTCTCTAACCAATCTCGAGGGCTAATGATCCGCCGGCTGCCCATGGCGTATGGGTCTGGGAAGCTTCGCGGACTCCTCCACCCCCCCGCCCGACCCGGGCTGTGCCATTCTATATCTTTGTCGACTGTGACACGCTATCCTTGGCCGAGAATCACCCTGTCTCATTTTGCAATTCCCTGGCCATCGTGAATTCGTTACAGGACAACAGCGGGGACAAATCTGATTTTGCACAGTCAAAGATAACAGAAGAAGTACGCAGCATGGCGGACGAAGCCCCCCCAAGGATTACCCTCAAGCGGATAGCGCATGCGTACTACAAGTATGTCGACTTTGATAAGGCGCTCAAATTCCTGAACGACTTCGGCTTCCAGGAGGAGAAGAGGGTGTCTGACGGCAAGATATACTTTCGGGGATACGGGACGGAGCCGTGGGTCATCTGCGCTATAAAGGCCGGGAAGAATGAGTTTGGAGGCGTCGGTTTCGTCGTCGAGTCCGAAGAGGACCTCCAGCTCGCCTCGGAGACGCTTCCCAAGGCGACCAAGATCTACGAACTAGAAGACGCCCCCGGCAAGGGCAAGTGTGTGACGTTCTACGACCCCGTCGACGGCTACCCCTTCCACTTAGTCTACGGACAGGAGCCCTCCGGCATGCTAGATATCCCATTGCCACATGAAGCGATGAACTACGTGAGAGCCTCCCAAAGAACCCTAGCAGGTCGCTGTTGAGTAGGCTCAAGGCAGCTGACAGCGGTTCTAGCCCACGGAAAAGAACAGACCAGTCAACAAGTTCCGGCGCTTCCAGAAACGACCGGCGCCCGTGCACAAGCTGGGCCACTACGGCGTCTGCACGACCAACTTCGCCAAGGCCTTCGAGTTCTACAAGACCCGGTTCAACTTCATACCAAGCGACGTAGGCAACCGCCCCTCCCCTTGTCATTAGTTACCTTCCTCGGACCGCAGCTCACCTCGCTCTCTTTCATATACAGATCATACACGACGAGAACGGCGTCGACATTAGCGTGTTCTGGCGACTGGACCGGGGCAAGGAGGAGGTCGACCACCACTGTTTCTTCTTCTACCAGGGCCCCGAGTTCCACGTCCACCACTCCTCGTACGAGACGCACGACTTCGACACCCAGGTCCTCGGCCACGACTGGCTGCGGGAGAAGGGGTACAAGAACTGCTGGGGCGTCGGCAGACACGTGCTGGGGAGTCAGATCTTCGATTACTGGTACGAGTCTCCCTCGTATGCCTCATACTCACGGCACCATGCTTGATTGGGGAATATTTTTGCCCTCTGGTGCGTCTTTACGGCTAACGACATGTTTGTCTAGGTTCGATCCCGCGGGCTTCATCATGGAACACTATGCCGACGGAGACCTGGTCGATGCCACAGAGCCCCCTCACCGATCGAAATCCGGGCCGGGCAGCCTCCACGTCTGGGGGCCCGATGTCCCGTCCGATTTCTTGCAGTAATGCGCGAAAAATACGATGCGCATGTTGGAGTTTGGTAGCGCAATGCCCATGATATGTTCTGGATCTCTCGCATTCTTAGATGCGTATATGCTGAGCAATGTACCCGACTACTTCTCTATTATACTTGTAGTTCGTTCTAATATTGTTGTACCTATTATCACAATCCTGATCCAACCTAACTACATCCATGCTCCAATCGGACCCGTGCCCCCGCTTGTTTCCCACCGAAACATACCCTTTTCTCACTTCAGCTGTAATAGTGTAAAGAAAATTAAAAAGAATTGAAGAAAATCATGTTCATATAGACCTCTGCTTATATTAAATTTATCTTAAACTTGTAACAATTTCTTTAGGTGTATGGAAATTCTCCCGAATCGAAATAAAATATAAGTATTTCTAACGATATGCACGGCTACGTTTAGTAGTACCGTTGCAATGCTCTTATAAGGTGGATTTGGGTGTCCGAGTCTCAATTGAGAGTTGGAACGGTTAATCTGTTGGTCTTGCAGTACCATTATATATTCTTTAAATATTTACTCAAAGTAAAAAAATAAATTATTAAGCTCTTTGGGTTCATAACTTGTTAAGCGTAAGGTAGGTTATGAGGACAATTAAATTAGATAAATATTATCTCTCGCATAAGTGTAGGAGGTTGGCTCCCTATTGTATAGCTACAGATGTGGGGCGTCCCAGCCAGCTTATTTCCGACAAAACCCGCCGCCCTGCAGCAACAACCGCTTGGCATGTCATTTGACTAGCGACGCGCCCCCTTAAGCCGCAAGCTTCAACTAACTCGGGCCGACCTGGGTTAGTGACGGCTTGCGATCGGTGCACCCCGAGGGCTATGCAGGAGGTCAGCGACGTGTTGCATTACGGGCCGACGTGTGCTTGTTAAGGAATCTGCGCCGAAACCTTGTCGTGTATTGACCACCAGGACAAGACGCATTTTCCACAGCGCTGACCGTCTAACGGGAACCGAGATATGTAACCGACGCTATTATGGTTGTTACTTCGACGCGGGGCGGGCAGTGTTGGGTGGGCAAAATAGCTAACCGTAGTGCGGGGATAGCGGCGCCTGTCACGTGGAATGCCTCCGGCACGCATCAGGGCTTCTTTTGACGAGTCGAGTTATTAATAGCGCCTCCGGCACCTTCTCCTGGGAGGCTTCTGACTTTTCAATCTACCGCTATCCCAATGCTCCAGATCGGTTGCTACGTGACAGCAGCTGGATTGCATTGCGCAGGGTAGCTGGTTTCACATCTATTTTGTATAGCACCTACGGCGCCATGCCAATTGAGTTAAGACAAGCCCCGACCAGGCACTGATATAGCACCCTCACCGCAAACGTTTTAACCGCTATGCCTACCCAATATAACAAGTCTTGCCATAATAGGATACCTGGTCGTGTTCGTTTCAATGTCACTTACTGCTCTGTTCATTTGCATGCCGAGCAACTAGAGAAGAGGTGATACTGCATTTCAGCACTGACTTGTGATTACTGTCGCAGAATAGGGGTAACTGCTTAGTCATCTACACTCTAGGCACCCCGCAACAACGTTGTTCCGGTACTCCTACACTATATATAGAGCGTTCTAGCCACTGCTCTCTAGAGCCCTGATCACCGATGACAGTTTACTCCTTCTACACTCTACGCTACCTTTTACCGCGATCAGCCTCACTGTGACAATTACTTTCTCTAACTATTTGACAAGTTTCCACTACGAATACGACACCTTTGGTGTGTATTATAAGGGCATTAAAGCTCAGAAAGAAAGCATACGACGAGGAGCCAGGTCTACAGATACCGGACACGTCTCGTAAGAATAGGGGTGAATTGACAGCAGCACTCATGGGCACGAATGTTCTCGGTAATGGGAGGTCAATCCTCCGAGACTGCCGCTTCATCAATGTGTTACGCCCTTCCGAGTCAACCGTAAAACAGCAATGCCTGGGGAATTCTGAGAATGGGAAATAACCGGTCCCAGGTATCAACGGAAAAGCATATGCCGTAGCACATCGTATGACAAGGACGTTAGTTAGAGAATTCGATACGCTCACTGCTATCGAGGCCCGGCGCTGAAACTTTCTAAGCTACGATCTATAAGTAGGATGTACATTGAATGCAGAGGCTTCGAATGGGCTGCGATAGTCTGTTCGAGCTTCGCTACCGGACCCAGACCTAGGGATTAGAGACAGAAAGACTCTTTCGGAATACGACGTCTAGACCGGCGTTAATAACGATTGCCTACCTCAGTTAGTTACCCCTCTTCCCCTTGTTTGAGGTGGCGTATACTCATATTTCGATGAAAAGTTTAACTAGATTCAATACATATAAGACGAGGTGATAATTTGTCATTTAGTCACATATGTCAGCAAAAGGGTGTTGCAATTGGGTCTGGGGTGCTGTCTAACTGATGTGTTACAAATTGGAAAGTGGGAGCAGCCACATATAGCCTACAGCTCCTTTGTCTTGCAATCCTAGGGCCACATATCAAAGCCCGTTTGTTCCTTTCACCGCCCTTCCAACAAATCACCTCAACTGCCGACAACATATTACATTTCGTACTGGCGCTGATAATCTGGGGCAAACGTGCGCAAGGCTTCGGGGATGTTTGGCATGGCTCAATTAGCACATCAGCACATGACTTAAATGATCCCGTAGGATGCAAGACGCCTTTACTTTTGCGAAAAACGGGGCTGCGTACCATCCATCACAACTGTAATTCCCCTCACCGCTATCCCTTTCATTGTCAATATGCGGTAGATTTCCTCTCGCCGGCTCTGTGATCGAAGAAGAAACATCACACATTTCCTTTTTTCCGATTCAACCTTCAGGAGACATTGGTCGTCATTTTACCGTTGTTTGAAACAGTTCAATAGCGGCAGCTTGCATAGCCTGGATTTCCCAGAGGCAGTTTAAGCACGTCTCTTACGATCGGGCATCTACAATGGTTTGCCGAGTTTGGGCAGACAAATGCCCTAAAGCGTCTCGAGGTCCGAATGTACCTTGTCCGGATCTACCCAATTAGTTACAAAGAGGCTTAAAATATCTCCTTAAGATCGCGATAAACGGACGGCTAATATACCGAGCCCCTTTCTGATGAGAATCTACAACAGGGTTGCCCTGGAAAGATAGGCCTCGAGCTGCAACAGGACCCATCAAAGAGGCGGATGTCTTATTCAGATGAGAGCTTGATTGGATGAAAGCGTACAGTTAAGCTGCATAACCGCCCGAGGCAAAGGGGCAAAACTGCGCCCAGGCACCCCGCAGGCAGACATTGTAAGGCTCACTGCACCAACCATCCTGCGGATATAGTCGCCGCTCAGCATGAACCGTAGAGCCCGTCGAGGTTTTTGTGTTTGTCGAGGCAAGATGTGGTTAAACTTGATTCGCGCTTGTCTCCCCGAGAACCTGAGCCATAGCAGCACGTGCGGTGTGATATATGTGCATAATGCACATGGCCCTTTTGCCCTGTAGTACGGTCAGTTTCGTAATAGGCGCAGTGATGTTGCCCTGCGGATGGGAGATTCGATATAATCCCCAGAATGATATAAGGGCGGAGATACCCCATCTATCTCGCAAACAGCTTAATCCTATCCCGCAGATCCCTTGCGCGGCATATTCGGAAAGGACGAGCTAAAGACGGGATCTCAGATAAAAGGGGCCGGGTCTACTCAAGGGTAGACGCTGCTAAAATTGCTTGCGCCCTGTAGTTCTAGATTCTCTTTATTACAACTTATATGTTACCTGTCATTAGGAGTAGCGTTTTGGAGGGTGTCCTTAACCTTGTCTTTTTCGGCTAAATTCACTCTAGCATGCGAATTTCTGTAGCCTCTACTGAGTCTTATTGTCTTGCTGTTTGTGGACTGTTTTCTAATCGGCGCCACTAGTGTGCAGTTTCAGAACTTCCCATCCTCCAACCGACTGTTCTTGTGATTGGCAAATCGTCGTTTCCCCTTTTCAGCGAGAGTCCTTCCAGTAACACGCCCGATATAAGCCGACGAACCTTGCAAGCACCCTCAGGCCTAGGATTTCGTAGCCGGCAGTCAGCATTGTATGAGACCCCGACATCACACACTTGACGGGCCTAGCCTTTACCTAGGTCCGACACATTCGACAAGGTGATGGGCAGCCTCCTTAGATGGGTTTCCCGGAATTCGCATCAACAGTTCAGATAGACAGCTAGCAAGGTGTCAGCATCCTCGTCAGCCGCGTGAAGAAATAAAAAATAGAACAAACTCACCATTGGCGTACAGCGTGTAGGTACCAGCATTCAGCAGGGCCCGATCGGGCTGGAGAGCCATGCACTCCTCGTAGCCGTAGGCGTAGTCCTGCGTCATGGGGCTGTACACCCCGCCGCAGTGGGTCGTCTCGTGGATGACGGTCGTGGCGTGGGACTGCCTGTGGCAGCCAGTCGGCAGCGGGGGCCGCTCGTAGAAGAGCGGGCACATGACCATTGTGTTGAAGGTCCACATCGTGTACGCGACCAGCGGGCCGTCGTCGGTCTCGCACACTCCGTAGTAGTCGTAGCAGAAGAGCCGCGACACGCCCGAGTCGGAGGCCGAGCACTCCTCGGCCGCGGCCTCGAAGCGCTCGGCGACCGTCTGCCGTGTGGCCGACGAGTTCGTCTTGAAGTACTCCACGAAGTGCACCGAGGCCGGGTCCTTGGCATCGGCCGCCGCCGCGAGCGCCAGCTTGTTGCAGTTAGCCAGCGCTGCCGTGATAACCTCGTACTTGGTCCCGTCGCAGCCCCCGACGTCCAGGTTGGTGCGTTCCTCGATGGATCTGCTGCCCTGGAACGAGGCTTCCCTCGCCTCAACGTACATGCTGACGGTGTTGGACTTGACGTATGCTGGTGGGCCCGATAGCTTTGTGGACGGGGCCACGGCGAGGGGTATCAGTCCCTCGATCACGAAGGAGTACGTTCCTGATTTATCGAAGCTGTGCACCATCGCGGCATCGATGATGGCCTCGACGGACTCAGAAGCTTTGAGCAGTTGAAAATGCTTGCTTTGGAGCGCATCATAATCCACGCTGAGATGGATGGCTTTGGCTTGGACCTCTCCGCCTTGTTGCTGTCAGATGGAGGATGGCTTTCTCGGTATTGATCAGCAAAGACTCACCAGCTTCGTCCAGGACGACGACCTTTTGAATCGGGAGCTTGTCATCCAAAATCGTGCCGAATTTCAGAAGGTTCAAGTCGGTGCTTCCAACGTTCTTGATACGAGCGACTAGTTCGCTGACACTGCCAGAAGTAGGCACAGCAAGTTCTACCTCCAGTTGAGAAGATCGTTCGCCTTGGCCCGATACATGCCCGAGGGCACTCCCGGCAAACGCGATATGCGCTAGGACTGAAAGAACCCGGCCTGCCAACATGTTTGGTGGTTGAATCTGTCGAGATCCCGCCCTTTCTTCCCTCCAGACTCCTCCGAACTGGGAGAGTCAAAGCTTTGTAGTCGGACGGCAATTGCCAGAGTAAATACGGACTCGCCCAGGTGGCGTACCATTGGTGCCGGCAACCATCGACGACGCCGATCGTCCTCGCTCGTATTGAGCTCGAACCATGCCCTTTCAACGCAAGCCTAACCGCCAAGTCTTATAATGAAACCCTGCAGTTCCACACTTCGTACGGCCGTCTACCCTATCATAGTTAGCACGTTGTGGCCGTCAATATAGTGACTGCGAATATTACAATTTCAAGCATTACAGATTTGAAATCTGGTCAAGGTACGTTACGCCTTTGCGTCCTTGGGGAAGTTATAGGTGCGTAGCCCGATGCTAGTAGCAACCGTGGCATGATGTACACTGTCACTCAGTTATGAAAACCCGGGCTATACTACTACAGCTGGGTCAATCTCAATTTCAAATCGCTTGCGCAATGGATGCAGGCGAGGATGCCACGGGTGGGAAATGAGTTCATTCGGTTTGGTTGACGGCGTATTCGACCTCGGTCCCAAAGGCCACTCACGCAAAGACCAACCCGTCGACACTTCCGTATGTGCCGGCTATGCCTGTAACGCCAAGGCACCAGCCAATTGGTATACAATCCGAGGACGAAAATAGCGACGTCGTTGTATTGAGAGACTCGCGAAAGCTGACTTCGACGAAGATAAAAGGAAAAGTAGAGGATGCGTTCAACTTGAAAGATATGCTGTATTGCTTAGAGACTTGGGCCCAAGGCAAGCCCACCAGGCAACCTCAGTCCTGACAATAAATTGCTCTCACCATGAACCAGTCCGGCAGCGCCGGAGCCATCCTGGCGGCCTTGTGATACTCCGTTGAGCACCCATTCCTTCTCGCTTCTTTATCCTGCACACTTCGCCGTTCCCGTATTCCCCTCTTCGGGCTCGCTCTCATTCTCCAGTTCCTGGGCGAGTAAGGCCAACGACGTCCGGTCGAAGCGATCATGTGCCTCACGTAGGCGAGTGTAGAAGTGGTTTTCCGGCCCCTTCTTAGCCTCCTCCTTTGCCTTTGCGATATCTTCTTCCGCCAGTGCTCGAGCAGCGTCGGCTTTGTGTTTCGGTATCCCCATATCGAGCATATCCTGGTAGACCTTTCCAAACGAAGACAGGAGGCAGTCTACGCTGGGATCGTTTCCGCTGCAGGTTGGACACGCTCCCTGGTATCCGTCATATATACAGACCCATTCTTTCCGCTCGCACTCGGGTCCCCGGTCAAGCATACGGGCTCTGCATTTGTGCACCGGCAGCTCTGTCGCATCCGGGTCGGCGTGGAAACAGTAGGGGAAGCCCTTGTAGCTTGGTCGCCGTGCATCAATATGAGCGCTAACGTCCAAAGCGAATACATAGTAGACGCTGGAACAAGGCCCTACTTACGGTTGTTTGCACATCGCGTGAGCAGTGGTTGATAGGCCCTGAAAAAAAAGGTGCGTGATGCTGGTGAGGATGATGTGAGGTAGGTATCGCTTGGGAAACCCAGTTCTCTCGAGGCGGTTTATATATAGCAAATCTTGCACAACCCCAAAGTTTGCTTCTTCAAGTCATCATTTCTGATTGTGGGTTAGTTCATAGAATAGTGTATTGTGGATGCTCGCCTACGTGATGTCGTGATGATTACTGGCTTCGAGTATATGAAATTCCAACGATATCGGAGTTCTAAAGAATAGAGGAGGTCAAATTTGCTTTTATAGGACTGTATACTTGGGCAATCGTGATGAGGAGCAAGCATATGGCCGTACTACATTGCTCATGATATTCGGATACCGTATCTAAACAACTTGGTGAGGGCATCCTCATTTAGCAAGCGATATGAATATTCAACAGGCTATATACTTCCGGTTTTATTAGGTCATATGGCAGTACTCATCGTCGGCTTTGGGATGGAGGGCTGAATCTCTCTTCTGCAGTCAAATGACCAATTATGCATTACACGATAATCTATGAGAATCTTGACCTTCAATACCGCTGAGCATCCGCTTGGACCGGTGAATAATTGATGGCAGTGGCAATGGCTAGTCATTCCTAACAGCTATCTTACGAATGGTTAGGCTCGCCTGTCTTCAAGGTTATCATGTAGGACAGATGCGGGTATCCAAGCAAGATTTGGGGATTAAAAGCAACTGTTCGTCCAATACATTCCAGCAGTGTCTGATTTCGAATTGCTCTGGCCACCTTTTCAATCGGGTATGTCGTCCTACTTATATGTGACCACTGGCTTCATATACTTTCAGATCTATTCATAGCGAGGACAAGATTCGGTCCCAGCCACACATCAATACAGTTCGACCAGACATATACGGCCTCAATCAGAGTCAGACTGCGTAGTACGTAAAAGTTAATACCCATAACATAGATATGCAGCTGTATAACGTCGCTCATGGCCTACTGGATCACCCTAACCTATACATATATGGCACACAGGCGAGCCACCCCCCTACATTGGCATATCCTTGTGGTGTACAAAACTCTGCACTTTAGACCCCGACCCGATCATTCACCTTGTTCAAAGGGGGTAATGAGTAACGTTAGTTATAGGAAATACGACCTCCCAATAATGCGTCTTTCTGAAGGAAGGCGACATTATCAAAATAAATTAGAAACACAAGTTTAGCACAAGGTTATGAATTTGCAAATAGTTGATTCATAACTAAGGTCACCCTATGAAGTCAATCTCAGATTTATGAAGTGATTAGTAAGCAACACGGCTTTATTTAATAATCCACCAAAGTGAAAGACGGATACGTAGCAACAAGCGGCTAAGCGTCTATCGGGTAAGTGCAGAAGTCGCATTCTGATGGAGATGATGCAAGTGTTGCCGTCCCACAAGGCTTGAATTTAACCTCTCTCAGCCTTGTCTTCCATCATCAAATCGTCTACATCAATAAATTCCGCAATCCCGCAGCGCATATCTCCTACACCTCTCCATCGAGCGCATACTAGTTTTCACACGAATCTCAGCATATTCATGAAACAAGCTCGCAGTGTAGGAAACTCTCAATCTACGTAACCCACCATCAGCGCTGCAATCGCAGCGTCCCTCGCAAGCGGCCGCCCACCATGCCCTCCGACCTCTCAGCCTACCTCGCGACGCACTACCTGACGGCAGACCCGAAACCCTCGAAGAAGCGGAAGCGCAAACAGGCTGGCGCCGCGGACGCTGGACTCCTGATCACCGACGACGCCGACACTGGGTGGACGCGCTCGGGCGGCGGTAACGGCGAGGGCGAGGACGACGGCGAGGACGGCATCGAGGCCTCCGTCGCGGGCACCAGCGCCGAGTTCCGGAAGGCGAAGAAGTCGGCCTGGAAGGTGGTCGGCGGTGCCTCTGCCTCCAACGATTCCTCGGCAACAACAGCACGACGGCAGGACCCGCAGAACCAGGCGCGAGAAGACGCCGACGCGTCCGCCCGCGAGGCAGACGCCATCCTCGCCACGGCGGCGGCGGACGCGGCGGCGGCGGGCGGGGCGGAAGGCGACGACGACGCGCCGGTGATGATGTCGGACGGGACGCACGCGGGGCTGCAGAGCGCGGCGGCGGTATCGGCGCAGCTCGAGAGGAGACGGAAGGCGGAGCGGGCCGAGTTCGAGAAGACGTCGAAATCCCACAAGGAGGCCGAGACGGTGTACCGCGACGCGACGGGGCGGCGCGTGGACGTGGAGTGGAAGCGGGCGGAGGCGCGGCGGGCGGCGGCGGAGGCGCGCGAGAAGGAGGAGGCGGCGCGGAGGGCGCTGAGGGGCGATGCGCAGGCGCGCGAGGCCGAGCGCCGCCGCGAGGAGCTGCTCGACGCCAGGACCATGGCGTTCGCGCGTACCGCCGACGACGAGGGCCTCAACGAGGAGCTGAGGGCGCAGACGCGGTGGGGGGACACGATGGCGCAATTCGTCGGGTCGGGAGGAGGTGGCGGTGGCGGTGGTGCTGATGGGAAAAGGAAGAGGTTGAAGGGTCGCCCCGTGTACCAGGGTGCGGCACCGCCGAACCGGTACGGCATTCGACCCGGGTATCGCTGGGACGGTGTTGATAGGGGGAATGGCTTCGAGGCAGAGAGGTTCAAGGCTATTAATCGCCGGGAGAGGAATAAGGGGTTGGAATACTCGTGGCAGATGGACGAGTAATATGCCCCTCGATGTGGAACTTAATGTGGCAGGCAGAGATTATACCCAGCGCTATACAGTCACCATGACACTTCCGATTAGCTTCGTACTTTGCACGTGGATGTTTTCATACTCATAGCAGCCTATACGATTAAAGACGTCTTTCCACGGGGCTCTTAACCTGGGCATGGTACTCTTAAGGTCACGTGCCATCGTCAACTAATTCGCACGAACCCTGTCTAAGGATCTATATGGGCTGCACAACAGAAGAGCTATATTAAGGTCCACGTGGTGGCACGTGATGAAATGCGCACCACAGCAGTTCCTTGCAGTCCGATTCCAATTATCGTCGGCCTCATCCACACCGCGAAGGCCCAATCTCCAGCAGCTGAGAGCCGCTCAATTTAGCTCCACTCAGGAGTCCGGTTTCCGGCGCAGCAGTTTGTCTTCCTTGGAGTAGACACTACAGCTCAGGACTAGTTTGAGGAAGACCTTTTGCGGCATGAGACCTGGCTGACCATCCCTCTCGAGTCGTGACTTGAACGTTGTGATGAATTTCTTCATCGACACACCTTCAGGCCGAGGCGGCAGCGCGTCGATAATCTCCTGAACCGTTGGCGGGTTGATGTACTTGGAGACATCGATAGGTTCCGCTCTGTTGTCTGGAGAGCCGGCGCGCGGCGTGCCAGTGGGGGCGCCCTTGCTGCTTGAGGCGATGGACTTGCCCTGTTGAGGGGGGGCGGGACTACCGGCTCGGGATCCGGCAGGGCTGGCCTGACCAAGGGGCCCGCGCTTCTTCTTCTTGCCAACGGCGCCATCCGACATCTCGCCAGCCGTGCCTTCGGCATCACTGGTAGAGCCGGCGCCGGTGCGCCGCGGAAGAGGAGTATCGCCGCGGCTTTCGGGAATCGAATTACTCGGTCCCGTCTTCTTCTTCTTGCGTGTAGACTCTGTTCCGCTAGAATCCGAAGGTAGCGGTGACCCCGGTCGTTTGAGAGACTTGCCCTTTTTCGCTGCTTCAGCGGCTGCCTTCTTGCCCTGGGGCGTATTGGAACCCTTGGTATTGTTGTCCGAGCCATTAGCCTTGTCCTTATCGCCCTTCTGCTGGTCCTCTTCCTTCTTTTCGTCCTCAGTATCGCTGTCGGTATCGCTCTAGAGGATTGTCAGCAAGGATCTAGAATACCAATAAAGGCTAGCCGAAAACAGACCTCCGATGAGGCAAACGGATCACGCTCCCTAGAGGAGTCACTGTCGTCATACTGGAACTGCTTGTCGCGCCGCTTGAGGGCTTTCCTCAGACCCTTGCCAAAGAGCTTCCTCTCTAGCTCTTCCCTTTTCTCCTCGTCCTCTTCCTTATCGACCTCCTTTTCATCTGTTTCGCCAAACGCATTCGCTTTAAGCTGCTCACGGCGAATCCGGTCATTGACTTCCTTGGATTCTTCGTCTCTGTCGGGCTCGTAACCCGGATTCTCGTCATCGTCCTGGAATTCCTCCCCGGAGAAGTCTATGTCATCATGGTCCTGCTTCTCTCTACGCGATGCCTGCTTAAACGTGCCGCTTTCTTGCTTGACCGCAGTGCGGCCGTTGATGATGGTTCTCGATTCGTTCATAGCCTGCTCGGTCTTCTCTCGCTGTGCGTCTCGGATGGCCCATCTGCCTATGGGCATCTTCTTCCCCATGACCTTCTCGGCCTCCTCGATCGACATGGTCTGGATAGCGCCCCGTTTCGAGGTGAATTTATACCACTTCTCCAAAGGAATCATGCGAAAACCTCCACCGTGAATCTGTAAGCCGACCTTGGCATGAGACAAGGGCGCTTCGTACTGGCCGACCCATACATTCTTCCCGTCGGCATCTTCCAGGTGCCATGGTAACGCTTCCTCATATCTAATTTCGGCCTGCTTCTTCTGCTCCTCAGTACGGGCCTCGTAATGAACTTGCGTGCCGTGTTTCTTCTCCCGTTCTTTCGGCTGCTGTCTCTTAGGGTTCGGGTCTCTAGCAACGGGAGCTTTCTGGGCATCGTCAAGAGCGCGTTGAGCTTCTCTGTCTGCCTTGGCCTGTGCAATCTTCTGAGCTTCATCGTTGTCGACGGGAATCGGCTCGGAAACTTCCTCCTTGACCTCTCGTCCCGGGGGCGGCTGCCTAGGATCGCGTCGTTGCAGC
Organism: Monosporascus sp. 5C6A; assembly: GCA_004155035.1. Classification (NCBI taxonomy): domain Eukaryota; kingdom Fungi; phylum Ascomycota; class Sordariomycetes; order Xylariales; genus Monosporascus; species Monosporascus sp. 5C6A. Next base: position 43,983 of record QJOB01000236.1, read on the forward strand.
GTGACGGGCCGGGCGAACTCGTCCTGGTTGGTCGGGTCAATGCCCGTACTTCCGGATCTGGCAAGGCGACCGTGGGGAGGGACAAATTTCATCACATGAAAGCGTAGGCCTTCTTTCAGCGCCTTCTTGGTGATATAGAGGGGATAGTCCTGAGCATCTGGGGGTTTGGGAAAACTCCAACCATCGTTCTGCCTTCGAATCTCGTCAAAGTTGGGTGGGGTTTGCTGTGCCTGTTGTCTAGGAGGAGCAGGCTTAGGTGCTGTGCCAGGTAGATTGGTGATTTTGGCCGATGACGAACCAGGCACGGGCGGAGGCCGCTTAATAGGAGGTTTGCGAGCCACAAGAGGGTTTCCGTTACCGCGCGGCCTACGCAACGGAGGCGCTCCCGGGGGGGGCGTGGGTTTCTGTCCATGGGGACCGAGGGGAGGTGATGCGCTCATGATTCCGAGAAAGCGGCAACGAGGATATACCGACGGAGCTTGACGTTTATGTAATAGGACGGGTTCGCGGCCGGAGATTGTTAGTAAAGGACTACTAGAAGAATAGTCGACCTAGTTTAGGAGATCTCAACGATGACCCCCATGTGGAAAGGATGGAATATGCGACAAATAATCGCCCTGTAAAGATGGCGGTGACAAAGTATGATGTCAAGAGCAGGCTCGGATGTAATGCCAATTCGGAAAGATGGGCCGTAATATTAACAGAATATGATGAATTGCGTGGATGACGCGACGTTGAAAACCAGTTAGAAGTGGGAATCCGAAGGGGAGCCGGGAAGCGCAGACATGCAGAGTCAGTTGAAGAGGATCGTCGAGCCGCGATAATGGCGAGAATGAGTGACCTGGACGTGTTTCTGATTTGGTAGGCATTCATCTATCCATAATTCTAAGTAAGCAGGTATGGTAGAGAGCTGAGGTAAGCGTGGAAATTCGAATGCGGCGAAGTTTAACAAAGAGCAAGCAAAGCCACAGCCATCTGGAGACCAGTCACCCATGCAGCAGCACACGGACCACCTTACGTATGTGCCTGGTTGCTACGAGAGGGCTGAAGGTCCAACGGGACAGACCAATAAAGTTATGGCTCAATTTCTGGCTCCCCAGAAGACACTTCATATGTCATAGCGATACCTGAAGCTTTGCGTTAAGCCAGTACATACTCTCTTAGGAAAAAGTCTGCTATGGCATGCACGCTAAAGCCAGCCTCAAATACTTCAGAATAGGATGCCATTCTTATTATTTCCCTAAAAGGATGCCCGCGAGCTTCGGTGGCGCCGCGCTTCAGCGGGGCACCTAACGATAAATCCAACTCCAATTCATCTTCACTTGTAAAAACTGTCCAATCATTTTTTCCGGTCGTTCTTTCACCCGGTCTGTGATTTATTATTAGTGCCAAGTTTCTTAATGTTTTCATCGAGATTCCTATCGGTTTCGATGTGCCAGTACTGCATGTGGGCATAATCCGGCACTGAGAAGGCTGAACTCAAGCCCGAGTATCAGGTAAAACTTTCAATTCTTCATTAGTGGCGTAGTAGCATAGGTACATATATGTATGTATGCATTAAACCACCTTCCAACAGTAACTACATCCTGGTAGGCCCAGCGTCCTGACCCTTCCCTGTGAGTGCCTAATCCAGTACTGCCATTGTTTCGAGCAAAACCCGGATGACGGCGCGTCGTTTTCTAGGACGCAATCGCCCTCTTACAAGATACTCAGGTTTACATGTTGCCTACCTATTGAGACGAGGCTGCGCACCTGAGATATCGTCTGCATCGCTGGAGTAGCCCAGAAGTTGATCACCTGGGAATATGAACGTCGGACAAATCCCATAAAAGCTTCCGCCGGCGTCGAGCGAACCCTAGAGTTCCGCCATTGACTTTATCATTGTACATCACTACCAAGGATCTTCCCAGTGTCCAAGAATATGCAACCCTCGCAGGGTACCGCTGCGCCCCTCGAGGATCGCCTGCGAGGCCTCATCCTCAGCAATGCCGATCAAGGAGGTGCCCAGGACGGCCACGTGACAAACCCTCATTCTGGCAATATCATCCAACAACAGCCCACGCAACACAAGCATGTAAAGAGCGTGCCGGCAGCAGGACTCTCTTCTTCAACCGACCAGGCGCAGGGCCGCCCCAAGGCCTCCAAGAAGCGCCTGAATCAGGCCCAACGTCGTCAGATGAATGCCGAATTGTCAGTACCAGTTGATACCAGGGCACCCGTTGAACAGACACCGAAACCATACACCGGTCGCCAGCCGAAAGCCCACCAGCAGCAAGGAAAGCGTTCTTACCCCCACCATCACTCTTCTCGATCCCACGCGGGGAGCTCTCGCAATGGGTTCCAGAATCAGCCTCCTACTAATAGCGGCGAACCTTTGTCTGCTCAGTCGTATCATAGTTCTGGCTTACGCCAAGGACCGAACGCCTTGTCCCATCATCAACCTGATTGGAGGGCCCAACAGCCTCGTTATCATGAACTCCCCGGAGGTGTAAATGTCCTCTCAGCGGAATCATTCGCCTCTCGCGGTCGCCATGGTACCCATCCATCTCTGTACAACCCAGGTGGCTACCGCCAGTACACAGTCGAACCGGAAGAGTTGGCCAACCAATCTCATTTTCTCGACCGGCTGTCTCACCTTGTCGTTACAGGTGCCGAAATTGAATTGAGCGAGATTGCCGAGAAGGAAGACTTCCGTATGCGGGTCGAGGAAATATGCCGATCCGTCATAACTCGTTACGAGGTGGGACAGAATGGAAACACTGCTTTTCCTCTCGAGAGTGTCCAGCTGAAATGCTTTGGGAGTCTCTCCTCTGGCTTTGCGACCAAAGCGGCCGATATGGACCTGGCTCTACTTTCCCCGCTGTCCAGGGTGAACCCGGACTCGCCTGACTCGCCTATACCTCGCCTCGTGGAGAAGGCGTTGCTTGAGTCCGGATTTGGTGCTCGGTTGCTCACTCGTACTCGTGTGCCCATAATAAAGTTATGTGAGAAGCCTGACGATAAGCTTCGACTATCGCTCTTGGAGGAGCGAGCCAAGTGGGAGCAGGGTCTGAGTACCGACGGTCATGAGGCGGACGACGAGCTATTGGACGATCCGAATTCTCCCCGCGAGAGAACAGCTTCCCACGAAGTCGATAAGAGGGGGTCGGTACCTGGTGAGCACCGATCAGAGCTCGAGATACCGACCGTGAGCGAAGTGGGACAAACGCACCAGGAAAAGCTGTCTTCGCTCAGACAGTCTTGGAATCAATCCCTATCGAGTTACTACGGCAATGCCAAGCGGCTACTCCGCCAGTTGAACGGCCGTGATATCACCCAGTCCAACTCTGGAGACTTCAAAAAAGCTGACTTCGAACTACTCGACCTCGTCTCCCGGGCTTTCATCGGAGGCCTCTACGATGAATCATTAAGACTTCGCATTCAGGCCTACCCATCCTTCTACGCGGGGCTGAACTCTCCGCAGACAAATTTCCGATCCCTAGCAGGTGTCATGAAAATGGCGGAAGGTGAACAGCTTATCATGCTTTGGGAGACCAGGACATTGACCGAAGGCGACCCGCAACGGGATGAAATGTCCCAGGGTGTCGTCAATCGGTGGAAGACCCTGCAGGCTACCAAGATGTTCGGACCGTACCCGCTTTCGTTCACCAAGGACCTTCACCATGCCGTAGAAAGTCTGCGCAGTCTACCATCAATTCAGATCATGCAACTGCGACAGGAACAGCACGAGAGCGCAACAGAGTATCACGCGAGGGTAGTCCGTATAATGCACGGCCTACGTGGACCAAACGTACCAAATCCTGTCATGACCTCCAAAGTTGTTGAATACTACATACGGGGTCTCCACAATGAGCAGATCCGTGAAGAGGTTCGTAACTTTGCGCTCACCTCTGGGACACAGTCCCTGAAAACCATCGCAAGAAAGCATAAGGCCCTGCAATTGGCTCTTGAATACGAAAAGGCCCTGGTGACGGGCCTGTATAGCGAAGAGGATTCCGTCTTAATCCAGGACTACGCCAGTCTCCTTCGTCGCGACCTTGTTCCGATTGCGGCGCAAGACGGCGAGCCGCTTGACTACGTTGTCCCGGTCACTCAGACCGTAGCGAACATTGTCCAGAGAATTCGACAGCTTCCTGACCCATCTCGACTAGCCCCTAATCAGCCGAGGGACCGCTACCAGGACAAATTAGAATTCCCTAAGAGTGGAGTCGGAGTCCAGTGTGATATCAACTTCTCGGCTCATCTCGCCCTACAGAACACGTTACTTCTGCGATGTTATTCCTACACTGATCCACGTGTCCGGCCGCTTATACTCTTTGTGAAGTACTGGGCCAGAGTACGGGGCATCAACGACGCGTACCGCGGAACTTTGAGCAGCTACGGTTACGTACTGATGGTGTTGCACTACCTGGTCAATGTCGCCGAGCCATTCGTGTGCCCCAACCTCCAACAGCTCGCCCCTCCTGATCCAAACCTTCCGTCCGAAGCCCTTGAGGGCCTTACCACCTGCAAAGGGCGCAATGTTCGCTTCTGGCGGGACGAGGAGGAGATCCAGAGACTAGTCCGCGAGGGATGCCTCAACCAGAACAAGGAATCTGTCGGCGCTCTGTTACGGGGCTTCTTCGAGTATTATGCACAGAACAACATGATGAGCATCGTTCAAAAACGCGGGTTTGACTGGGGAAGGGACGTCATCAGCCTGCGCACACCGGGTGGGTTACTGTCGAAGCAAGAAAAAGGCTGGACGGGAGCCAAGACGGTCATACAGCCGCAATTGGGCGGCCCCGACAACTCGGTCGATGCCACCGGAAACCCAGCTCTGCCGACTCCCGCCGAGCAGCAACCTATGTCTCCCCAGGCCACAACGACCCATACAGCGGAGCAGTCCTCCGCGAAGCCCAGGGAGACGAGGGAGGTCCGCCTGCGCTACCTGTTCGCCATCGAGGACCCGTTTGAGCTGGACCACAACGTAGCCCGCACCGTCACGCACAACGGCATCGTCGCCATCCGCGACGAGTTCCGGCGCGCCTGGCGCATCATCAAGTCGGCCGGCAAGTCCAGCCAGCCAGCCGAGGACCTGCTGGAGGACGCCAAACAGCACAGCGAGCAGCTCGAGAGGAAGCGGTTCGCCGACCTGCTCGACGAGATCCACGGTCCTGTCATCTTCCCCGACGGGGTTTGATCGATGCGAATCGCCTACTTGTATCTTTTGCCTGGTGACCGTAGGCGTCATGTGAACACGAGAACGCCGACGTGTTGGAAGACAATACATTGTATGATTAATGATGTTATGGAGGCGTTTGATGTGGAAACCAAGAAAAGAAGGGAGGAAAAAAATTCAAGATGATGCTGGTATGTCTGGAATGCCGAGTTCCGGTGGCGGACATCATTTTACTCGTCGGAGACGAAGACGCTGAATGCTGAGTGATGTAGCTCACTTATAAGGAAGCACTGGCCATAGCTTCATATACTGTACGTTTGAGCCTTTGTTCAGTTAGGGGAGCTTGCTATCGCTCCTCATCGTTGAAGATGTAATACAGAGGTCCTTATTGTACAATGCGCAAGTATCTCTCCCTTCTCAACTCAGAGCTTGGGGCTTCCGAACCACCGACTGTATGATACTTTTATGCCGTTCGATTAACCGGTTATACGTGTCTACATTCATATGGCGGCTTGACGTCCCCATTTCCGCGAATCGCCTTCCTTAAATTTCAATCCTCACCTCACAGCCACTCCGTCAACGGTCCTGGTGGTAATTGATGTTCCTCAGCCCCATTGAGCGCACCGAAACCGCAACTGCTGCGGGATCCCTCTCCCCGTACTTTCGGGTCCATGCGCTGAATAGTCATTCATATTGACCACTGAAAGTCTAGCTTTGCCTTACTGTGATATCCGAAAGAGCGCCTGTTACCGAAACAAACCGCTGCCATACCATATTAAGCACTACTCAGTAGCCTTGTGTCCCTAAGTGAGCTATCCTTCCCTCCAACATCATTTTCGTCCCTTCCTCCCTTCCTACTTGGCATGGCGGGATAGGTGAAGCCCCACGCGGAGTCCGAGCCGCTTGACATCTTCGTCGAACTCCTTCTTGTTGACGGGGAGGCGCGCCTCCTCGAACTTCTCCACAACGTGCGACTGCGTGCCGAAAACGGCGGGAGGAGCGACCTTTTCCTCCTGGCCCTTAATAGGCTCTTCCACGGTCCGCTCCTGGGTTGCGGCCTTGGGTTGCTCGCTGGCTGCCGCGAGAGTAGCGACCTGCATGATCGTGTCGAAGAAGCCTGACCATCTGTTATTAACGGAATAGCGTGACACATTAAATATTTGAACTTAGGGGCTGCCTGCGCTTACTCTTGTCTGGCTTACCCTGCGCCATATTGGTGGACTTTCCTCACGTGAGCCGGCGTATTTCGGTTCGTAGGAAGTATCTAGGTGAGGGTTAGCGGTAAGTCATACAGTAAGTAGTATGCTGACGATACAGGGACCCAAGAGGAGTTTCGACTGTTGCTTCTTAACATACCAAGACTTCGGCCGACGGGTTCTGATGAATTCTAGACCAGTCCGCTAAGATCAGATCTCGGACTGCTGCTCTATCCACTGCCTCTCCGGGATCCTTCTAGATGAGGCCCGATCAGAATAGAGCTTCGTAGAAAACTTTGCCACTGGAAACACCCAGCGATGAAGAGCTTCTACCGTATAGTGGTACCGGGACCTTCGGCTCGTACTCGTAGGACAGAGTTGAAATGAAGCAAAGATGTGTCTACCGCTGAATCTGCCGAATACAAGCATGAAAATAATACTCCTCTAGTGATGGGCTGCGAGAATGATGCCTGCGGAGTTTCGTTGTTACTAGAAGATAAGCAGGTGAAAGGTGTGGCTTGTTCTGTTGAAAGGTAGGCACGCACACTGGGAGGCTTCCAGGTACCTATATAACATTGCATACATACATACCTATCTACACGATTGGGTAATCACTCACATCCGTTTGAGTTAAAGTTCCTGTACGGTGTAAATTGCCCTGTGACTTGGTCACAGCCGTTGCACTAGCAATAGGTAATATCCTACTCCACCTCGCGAAGGCCAGCCCCTGACTTGCGCTACGCCATATCGGAAGCCTTTTAATGTCGACCTGGGAGTCATCAAAGAGACGCGTTTCGTTGAACATCCGTGGACTGAGAGTATCCTTTACATAATTGACGATACAAAACTGTTTGTTAACTTTTGGGTTTGGTGCCAAATAAACACGGCCTACATCAAATTCACGCACTTACCCCAGGCCTCAAACGCGGCAGTTACCAAAAGCACCTTCGTTCTTGGAATCATACGAATCACGGTGGAACGTGGGATGTGATTCAGTAGTGCACAATAGTTGTTCATCAGTTATTTATTTTCTAGCGGTATGGATGATCAAGGCTACCAATGCCAACGATACGCATATGGCGGTCCAGCTATCGGGGTAATATCCCCGGCCGAGCACATATGTGAGCACCTACATAGCATCACCCTTACGATTGTAAATCTACTCAGTCGAAATGTATGCGCCATAGCTCCCTGTCACATCCCGCCGTGAAGTCACTCCTCGTATGCATAGCCAGTACGTTATCGCTCACCAGCAGGTCCCCCTTTTCCCAGGCATGGTAATACGCTATGCGGCGGTCATGCAATAGACTATCCAGGATATCGCATATTGCCGCGCTATCGAGATCCCCGTCGGCGTTCTCGATCGTCACGTTCGTCTCCTCGAATTTCGTCTTGTGCTGTGGCCAGGGCTCGTGGTACCGGAGACAAGGGCGGCCCGTACTAGGATGGTCTACCACCAGCGGCAGGCCCCTGAGCTCCGTGGCGTTGAAGGACGAAGTGGAAACTTTCCAGGTGAGCCTGCGCAGGTGTTCGATAGGGAGGCGTCTGGGGAGGTGCTTGAATACCTGCGTCGAGGTCGAGAAGATGGTGAATCCGGTGTTTTTGGGGGACGTCGTTACGGCCGTGAAGAATTGGAACCTGCGAATCGGGTCAGTCGAGGCATGCATACAGAGAGTACCTTACCCAGCCCGTTCTCGACTTACCGCGGTGGCAGTGATACCAGCTGCTCCGTCCCATCTGCATCGACTCTCTTCTCCGTCTTGAACAGGCCGTCGTAGTGGAACGGCATCCATTCCGCCGATAAGACGTTATTCAGGCCCCGAGTATCCACGCCGCGGTCTTTCACCTCGAGGACAAGGCCGAACTTCCATGGCATGGGACTTCCGAATTCACCTGCCTTGCGGACGAACCTTTCCCTGTCGCCGCAGTTCGCAAACCCTCGCAGGATGATAGGCGAGTTGATTTCTGCAATGGCCCGAACCTTTGCGGGATCGACGTCCTCGATCGACAGCGTGCCAGGGCCAGCGGCTGGGCGTATGAGGAGTCCCGCGGGATACACGGGCTCACTAAGTATACCTCCCTTGTCCGTTGCCCAGGTTAACAAGTCCGTCTTCTCACGATAGTAACTCGGTCTGCCATCCTCGTGAATCAGCTCAAAAGCATCGTTGCCGTCGAACTCCGATCGCGGGCCCGTAGTAGTGGTGCCGTCCAACCGGAACGCTATGCTGCAATGCCAAGGCGTTGTGAATATAGTCTCCGTGGGTAACAGGCTGACTGAAAGCTTGTTTTCTCCTGTAGAGGGGTGTATAGAAAGTCGTAGCCGGTCTCGGAACTTCTCCCGAACGGCTCGAGCAAACGCCTGAATCGGGAAAGTCAGCCTGTCGCGTAGCAACATTGACGTGTAGTTAAGGAGCCACTAACATCTCCCCTGCATAGCATCTGCTTGGCAATGTATTCGACGCCTTTCTTATATTTCGACTTGCTCCGATCTTCGCCGACGGGGTATACGTCCTGCAGATCGGTTGCCAAGAATTTTATATAACCCCTGTAGGTCATGCAGGTATCCTCGTCCTCTGATATCTTAAGTGACGGGTTATACTCGGGACTACTAAAATGTTTCAACAGAGCGAGTCGGAAGTTGGTCGCGTTGGCCACATATGTGATCTCGTCTAGCTGGTCGGGGAGGTCGATATGGACCAAGTCTTTCAGACGAGAAAACTCTATGTGGTGGAACTCCTTCCTTGTGCTCAGTGCCCGGAGCGCCTCGCCATAGGCCCAAACGTCCTTGTCCGGGACACCTAGAAGGTCTTACCGCGTTTGCTTAGCTTGCGCCTTAACAGACTCAACGGGAAGCCGGTACTTACCGTTATAAACCAGGCCATCGGAGATGATCATCAGCTTGGCGCCTGGAACATAGATGTCTGCGATCGCAGCACAAAGACCGTTCAGGTGAGCCAGGGCGAACTCTTCTGCCTTGTCTGGCAGGCGCCCCAGCACTTTCGCACTTTTGTTCGGCGACTTGAAAGGGAACGCAGGCAGAGACATAAGAATTGGCTCACTAGCCACCACCTTGCTGTAAATCTGGGCGAGGAAGCCGAGGGCCCCGTGGCTCGACTTCGCGGATGCAACATCTTTCCGGAGTCCGTAGCGAGCGATTATGTCTAGGATGCGCGAGGAAAGTTGGAATTTGGAGGAGTCAAGTTCTCCAAAGCGCGCCGGAAGAGGGAACCATGACGGCGTATCAAGAGCCGGAGCTACGGCGGACGGCATCCTGGGTAGGCAGTCTCCGCACGATATATCTCTTATACAGGGGAGAAAATGAGGCGGCGGTTGAGTAGAGCGAGCCACGTCTCGGCTAAATTTGAGTCTGGAAAAGATATTCTTGCCTTGGGTGTTCTTCACCTTGGGATTTCAAGCTTCCAGTCACGGATAACAAGACAGAGGCACCGATGCTTCATAATGTATATGCGCAGTCCTAAGACGTGGAAGACGCAGCTGCCCGCCCCATATGCACCATCATTTTTGCTAACCGGCCGAGGCCGAGGGAGACCCAAACCCTTGCGTCTGGTGATTGAGACATTGACGCAAAAGGGGAAGTTGAATGAATCCAGTAAATGACCCGACAGGAAACATCGCCTCACAGCCACACTCTGATGATCTTGCATAGTCCTCTGGGCGGCTAAAGTGTTGGATTTCTTGAATCCGGTCTAAGGGCACCACCTTCCACCTTACGAAAGGGGAAAGCCAATATATTCGAGCCGCGGTAAGTTGGATATCGACCCCATACGTGAGGTGGTATTGGACAGAACTAAGTAAGCAACTTAGTCTTTGTATAATCCCAGCCGCTCCAGTCTAAAGAAGAGGCGGCCGCATGCCATAAGTAGCTTGATCTCATTTTCCAATTAGAGTATGGTCTCCCGGAGTGTCAGAAGGTCGCACGCTAACCGATAGCGACAATGACGCTAACTTAAAACAGCACTGTACTCCCATAAAACGTCGATTGGGTACGAAATTCCTATTTATCCTAGAGCTAAACCCAAAATGCAGGTACCGGTTACTGCTGACCTTATGGCGCCCGGGAGATAGTAAGGCTGAGTATATGCATCTCGTGTAAACCGAATCTGGCTTGACAGGGGTACCGGGCCAGAGACACGAGCTGCAGACGAAAGGGAGAAAGCCCATAAGTAAGTAAGACATTGGCGTGTGACCTGGGTCGTTCAAGTTGCGCACCAATCCCGTTCGATGTTTCATCCGTAAGAGTCTAGACCCAGATATACCTCGCGGATTTTGGCTTTCTGAATTTATAGTCGACATGTTTATTTGATCTCAACCGTTCTTCTACTCTTCACTGCAGCTCCTAATTCGCCCTGTACATCAATTGCTTATTTAAATCATCATGGGCGAATACGTCCTGGCCCCCGACGTGGAAGCGGAATTTGACTTGGTAGTTATAGGCGGTCAGTCGTGCCATTGGTGCCGTATATGCTCGTATTCTAATTACCTCCATTTAGGCGGTCCAACAGGACTTCTCTCAGCAGTGCTTGCCGAACAGCTCAGAGTCTCTGTGTGCGTTATTGGTATGGGTGCCCCACGGTATAATTAGTCTTAATCACTAATGCTATCTAGACGCGAAACCTGGACCTCTTGAATTAGGTCGCGCAGATGCCTTGAACGCGCGGACCCAACAGTACCTTGAGATCGTGGGGATTCTCGATGACCTTTTGCCTAAAGGGATCAAATGCAACAGTAAGAGATTAAATGTCCCTAAAGGAACAAGTTCTCACGTGTTACAGCAAGTTCGACATTCGCAGAAGGCTGCTTTAAATCGCGCCAGAGTCATTGGTGGACAAGCCTCGAACATTGCTTCTACCGAAATTTCTTGATGATCGGTCAACCCGAGGTCGAGAAAGAACTCTTAAGCCGACTAAAAGGGCACAATGTTCGGTACGGCGAAAAGGTGGTCTCTATCTCGGAGACTGAAACTGGTGTGACAGTCGCTACAGATCTTGGTCGAACTGTCCGCGGCAAGTACGCCGTTGCTGCCGATGGGGCACGGTCAACCGTCCGCAGCGCGCTGAACATCAGCTTCACCGGTACCAAACCTGAAATGGTTTGGATGGTCCTCGACACTTTCATAGATACCGATTTCCCGGTATGCTCGGAGATTATCACGTTTCAGTTGAACGGGCAGTCTCGAGTATCATGGATTCCGAGGGAACGCGGAATGGCACGATTCTACGTCCTACAGGAGGGAGAAACCACGCAAGAGAGGGCAGAGAACTCGATTCGAGAGCACCTTGCTCCTTACAGGGTCGACTTTATGAAGACGGAGTGGTTCAGCACTTTTGACGGTACGTTGACGCTTCACACACCTTTTTAAAGGGGATCTCGTTTCGATATGAGCACCCAGACGCTGACAGGGGAAACTGGATTAGTGAAGGAGAGGATCGCGTCTACGTTCGTGTCAAATCAGGGATCTGGGCGCATCATTCTAGCTGGCGACGCCGCGCATGTCCACTCAGTGAATGGCGGGCAGGGGTTGAACACCGGGATTGCCGATGCCTTCGCCCTCAGCTGGCGCGTCATCACAGCAATAAAATGCAAGAAATTGGCTCCCGGAGCTGCCCTGGACCTCATTCGGAGCTATGACACAGAGCGCCGCCAAGTTGCACAGGGAGTCATCGATGTTGCGGCGAGACTGGTAAGAGACACGGTGCATACCGCCAAGCAATACGTCGCGACAATCGAGAAAAACGCCGGATACATCACTGGTAAGGCAGCGGTTTCCTTCGCGTAATAGTGAGATTCCAGACTAACATTACGGGGAATAGGGATGGGCGTTTCCTATGACGGATTGAATTCCGAACTCATATCCGAGTCTGAAAGAGGGCTATGGAAAGCCGGTAGGCGATGCCCAGATATACACCTCAGCCGAGAAGGAAAAGAAAGTGCACGCCTCTATTCGGTCCTCTCGTACGGAAAGTTCTTAGTTCTCATGATAGGAGGACCACAAGGAACTGGTTCCTGCTTCCGTGATGTATGCACATACTTCACACTACTTCCGGAGAATCCAAAACAAGGAGGTATAAGCACACATACTACGGATCCAAGTCCAGCGGACCATGTCTTCTCTTCTGATGTAGTCAGCGAAGAAGAGAGGTTCGTAGTGGTAGTTCGTCCGGACATGTATATTGGGTATATTGGCGAAGACGACGGGTGGAAAGGGTACCTGGACAGGCTTTTCGTGGAATAGACTTCTTAGCAATCTACAATTCTTCTCCTTCTTGTTTTGGTTAGGGCGAGAGAACTAGGAATCGCGACTAGCTATTAGTTGCAACGTCAGCAGGTTTGACGGTGGCGGAGGAAGGGATGATCTCGAACTTTCCAGATCTAGCAACTAATGACCCGTATCGGCGATGGCTGGATTTGGAAGGTATCTAACACCTTTCGATGTGCAGTAGCAGAGCTGATGGGATTCGTATTGTACGATATGCCTATTTGAGTTGGTCTCATCACTGAGCTACCAAAACAGAACATGGTACATAGGCAGTCTGGTTACTGATTTTGTCGAAACGTGATCTGCTTGGGCTCATAAAAATTGTAATAAGACGGTGAACAAATTCCTACTCCAGTATGAATAGATAGGAAGGAGCTTATCATTAGTTTACAATCCGCTCCGATGCTCACTACTTCGTTTACCGTGATATTGGGGATATGACTCCTGGGTACTTACGTCCCAGCTTCTTGGTATCCGTGATAGTACGCGAATATACATCACACGAAGTGAAAAGCTAGACCTTCCATGATAGGATCAAGTAATCTTGAGAAATATGAACGCTATTCGCTCTGCCTCACTACATGCCACGCGGAAGGCGGGGACTGCAACACTGGACAAAGTCACTGAACAATTCTAGTTTGAAGGCATTGTGAACAATCTACCAATAGATATAAACTCGAGAATAAATTTGAATCAGTCATTCTAGGAATCCGGTGGTTCCCCCCGGGAAAAGTGGGTCTACCCCTATTCGAGGTGGCAAAAGGGCTACGCAGCTTTTCTATCTTTTATACGTTTCCATTATTTACCCTTAAATTAACAATGCAGGTGTACATTTTTAACTCGATGATATCGTTTACTAATACGATTATATGCGAATATATATAGGCCAACTTCTCCAGGGCTATTGTGAGAAGTTTATATTAAAACATATCTAAATGGACTAAGCATGACCTCCTCGGGGAAGCTCCAACGATGAACCGTTTTCACCTGCTACGCGTTGCCTACGTTCGGTCGGTCGAAGACATGGAACATAGCAACAACTATGCGCTTCGTTGAATTGGGCAACAAATATGCGAGGAAGTAGCCGTGGCTTGGAGGTTCAATTTGGCAAGTTCCATGACATATGTCGTAAATTTAGCGCTCACCACCAACCTAGAGCTTCCCCTTGACCAGTTCACCTCAGTTGCCTTCTCCGCCACCAATATCTGAGCCTTTGGCCGCTTCGTCGCTACCCACACTCCCCTCAGGACACACGGTTCCTCTCTGTCGGTCGGCCTCGTCTTCCTTCATGACAGCTCCAACAATGTTCCACGGCTCTTCCTCGATCTTTAGGGTTTCCCAATTGAACAATTGGACAGGGTTTCTGGACTTGAACTGAGCAAAAGCGTTGGCCATGGGATCACGAGTCTCCCATGGCCGAGAAATTGTGTCGAAATTAGGAGAGCCTTGGCTTGCTTCGAAGTTGATAGTGGACGAAGCTGCCGACTGGCGAGCTGAGATAGCAGCCCGGCCTTGACTGTCCTGACTGCCCGTGGCAGGCCGTCGACCCATGCTTTGAGAAACTTCTCTTTGACTCGACGATCGTCTCTTCTTCGACCTGGTGGGATGGCTTGGCGAGGACTGCATGATGATTCTGGTGACACTCAAGCGTCATTGGTTTTGGTGATGGGGAGTTCTCGAGAAACAGCAGAGAGCTTATCTTACGTCTCCAAAGATGGAGTGAAGCCACTCTATCACATTATCTTCATCATCCCACGGGATCGGTTCCTATTTATCCCCGATTCCAGCAAGACCTAACTTCCGGGTGTGAGCATCTCGGCGACAGGAAAGGTTGCCAGGTAATATCAAGAACATCCTGCTGTGGATCAGGGCACCTTTGACAAGCGCAGTGGCGCCGTTGATTCGCATCCAGAAAAGGCCCCTCCGCGGCTTGTTTCTTTGGGATTGGGATGCGAGAATGGCCCTTCTACGCTTCAGGGAAACTCTCCAGATTTCTAGCACTTGCAGACGTGGCGTTGGAGAAAGTTTCACCGGGAGCATCATCCACGAACTCGATTGCCGGAAGTATTAGACGTAAGAAATGGCCCCTCTGGCTGGGTAAGGCTAACGATCGAGGTTTAAGGCGAAATGTGTCGTGGGCGGTTTAGGCCCTGAACGACAACTTGTTAATGGGCTTAATGGCTTATTGACAACGTATACATCGGTACGCATAATAAAACCTAGGGACTTGCAATGTATCATTCGTATTTACTCCAAGGCCTTAACCCTAGCAGTCACCGCCTTTTTGGTTGACGTTCTCCATATGTATGTGGTGTTTCTGCAGCCGCTTTAGCTGTTTCACGATAGCTACAACACTGGTCCCTTGAAGAAGAGACGGGTTTCCAACCGAACGCCTCCATCGTTTAGGGAAAGGATGGCGAGGATCAGTACACGCAAAGCCCGTATGACAGCGAAAGTAATTGACGTACGCCGACTTTGTTTTAAATCGGAAGTTCCTCCATATTTTACGGCTTGTGGCGATAAAAATGGCTTCGAATTGATAAATTGATGGATTTATCACCTTATAGCTTCAGAAAGCAAGGTGACGCCTGTTCCTAAGCGACTGTTAGCAACAGTCGCTTAGGAGGCGTCACTTTCGTTGATTTTTGCCGCTGATCTTAGCCATTTTAGGGAGTCCGATAACTCCGGGCGAAAGGATACTACGTCGGATGGGTAAGTTAAACATCCTAGTCAGGTAGCCCCCACTGGTCTAGCCTATTCAGGACCTAAGGTTTCTCATACAGATACAAGAGAGCCAACGAGATATCATTATTTTTGCTAATACAACGGTCAATTCTTCAATTCGGAAGCAATTAAACAGCGTAAGCATTTAGACGGTAACGCTAGCGAGTATATAGGTCATAGATGCGGCATCATGTATCCGTAAAGTTAATGGAGCAAAAGCTCCCAATTAGTATGGAGATTAGCGTTGGTGTGGCCCTAGGGAGTACCTGACAGGGATGTTTTTGTTCGGCCTGATACGCAGTACATTGCGTTGGGTGTGCATGACTTCTGACCGACATCCTTATGAAAACTAGAGCTAAAATGGCTAAATTCAGTATTTAGCGTCTTGGATAGGGGTTCCGTACCCGAATATCGAGCCAGTTATTCCCACCACCCCGAATCGTTAATCATACAGCCGCTAAACCCTTCCTGGCAACCCCACCTTGATTGTCATCTCCCCCATACAAACTAAGCTGTAGCTGGGTCAGGGTTGGTACTTCTGCAAGCCCGTACGTGCAGTGCACCCCCAGGGAAGCTCTTTTAATTCGTCTAGAATATTGGCCCCTGTGCGCGCTGACAAGCGATAGAACGTCATGATTTTCCAGGGGAACACTGTCGCGCCTCGAACTGTGAAAGCCGGTCGCAATTCTATTCGCTGTCGAAAACGGCCTACCGAAGAGGCTGGCGATCTGCACTTTCGGCAAAATCCTTGTCGCCGCCGGACGCCTACCCCTTGGCTGTAGTGTCCGATAACGCGCTGAGAGTTTCCATTGGGCGACGAAAATGGCCAAGTTGTGCCACCAGGTGTTGGGGATGAGTTGGCCAACAGTGGAATTTGATAACCCGCCCTGATAAATAGTCGACAGACAAGAGAGTCTGGCCCCCGGGCTCCCTGGATCGATTCTTCATCACGACACAGTAATACCAGTGCATTGCTTGGTTCTTCCCGTTTCTTCTTTCCTCAATTCGCTCATCTTCTTACTCGCTGCGGTTTACTTACACAGCTTTTCCACAGGTCAAAACATAAAGGGGCTTCGGCCCCACTGAACTTCGTCAACCCTCAATCGAACCCAGCGGGTGGTGAAACCGCGCGGAGTCTCGACTCCGCGCACTCGCCATCCAAGAGCAACATGGCGATCATCGTTTAGGGCATTGGGGCGTTGAAGGCGCGGTCGACGGCTCGGGATGGATGATCCCGGAGTCAGGCGTTCTGTCTGACGGATTTGTCTTCTGGCTGAACGATCAGGTGTGGATGTCGGGAGTGGGCAGCGTCGTGCCCGACAATGTGGTTTCCGAGGACCTTAATTGGTCTTCGATGACGGTCTCCGGCACCACTGCTGCTCCTTCCGATATAGCACCCGCGGCACCAGAGGGCTCTGATCACTGTTTCCAGGCATTTGATGCTTCTGTTTCTTCTCCGTCAGCTGTGTTATCGGATCCCACGACGACATCAAGCGGCTCAAGAACGACACAATCTCCTTTCCAGGTTCCACCGAATTTGACCTCTGAGCAGTTGTCTCGCTGTCCCCACTGTGGCAGGGTGTACACTCTGCTACGATTGCGGTTCGTCTTCCCGATGCCAATATCTTGGCCCATCTGGCTGACTTGACCTTTTGATCCAGGGCTCACCTAAAACGAAAGCAACCTAGCGACCCCCCTCCCTGCACGCATCGATACTTGTGCGACAAACCCGGGGAGCCGGGCTGTGATCAAGATTTCAAAGACATGCGCTCACGAGCCCGACATAGGGAGAAATCGTGCAGGCAGCTCCAAAGAACCGCCCAAGCCCCTGTATATCAATGTAGCTGCGGCAAGTCGTTCAGACGATGGGACGGCTTTACTAAACATCACCGCATTTGCAACGCGGGCCGCGAGGGTCAATACTTTTGCCAATGCGGACAGTCGTTCGCGGATATCGCTGCTTTTGAGACACACCACGAATCGGAGAACAAGAAAAGAGGTCGGCCAAGAAAGAAGACCTTGCATAACAACAGAAGCTGAAAATTGTCGGGGAGTGCCTCCCGCTACAGTCAGGGCCGAGTGATGTGGACTGCCATCCGCTCTTGGGGGTTCCTTTCCACCGACCCTTTTGCTCACGCAGCGACTGCGACGGGCAGGCCTGGGATCATTCGTCAGGGTTCACGTTCTGATGGGATTGTTCGCCCGAACCAAGACGTGCTGGAATACCCTTATTGTCTCGATGGTCTTCTTGATAATATTCAACCCCGCCAGACTGGACCGCCTGACGTCCTTCGCGAACGTCGTCAAGGCTAAGCAAGGCGGAAGGACATGTATCCGGCTGGTCATCCTCTGCCTCTGGGACGAGGATGCCTTGGGGTAACTCATTTCCTTTGTCTAGGGAACAGCGAGCGAGATTTGTACTAAAGTCAGGTCGGACATGGAACCACGCATGATTATATCCCCGTAGAACGAGGATGCCTTGGGGTAACTCATTTCCTTTGTCTAGGGAACAGCGAGCGAGATTTGTGCTAAAGTCAGGTCGGACATGGAATCACCCATGATTATATCCCCGTAGAACGAGGATGCCTTGGGGTATACATATTTCCCCTAGGTTCATTTAGAGAGAAATTTTCATAGCTTAAGTAACTATCCTCGCGGATTATCTATAAATTATCTACCTCTATGACAATGATGCCTCGAGTATACGCAATTTCCGTACGTTTAATTAGAGACGCAACTTTTGGAGTTTAGGTGGGGTCATAAGTCAATGAGTTTTTGATTTTATATATTTTATATTCTATATTTTATTTTATATATTTTTCTTTTTTGCGGGGAGGGGGATGGTGGGAGACATGTTGTCAGCACTGTGGACTCTTAGGTTGGAGGAGAAAACGGAGAGAGGAGGGTAAAAAGGGTTCCATTATAGAGAATGTAGTCACCTGTAGGGATCCCACTGTGTATGGGCTGTGTCTTTACCGAATGAGAAATTTGAAATTGAGGGGTTCTCTTTGAAAGAGCTTTATCCTATTCGTTACACATTCCTTAATCTGCATTATACTACTTGCATCAACAGATCCTGATCTTGTTCATCGAGCCTGAGACTGATGCGATATCCGGCGTGTCTGGTCTCCATCTTTTGAGCCCACGAAGTTTAACTCGCAGCTCAGAAGATAGCCTGGCCAACTCGGTTTTGGCATTGCCAACGCGGACTAACTTTTCCAGTTTCTTGCCGACCTCAATGTACTGTTATTGGATTTGGAGAGCCTGTTCAAGTCGTCCCGACAAGATTTGCTGCTGCTTTTCAGCCGCGGTGAAGAGGTATTGAAGGATCTGGTGGCCCTCACTCAGGTCCTCCGCGAAGAGCACGTGCTTAGAACGCGCCAAACATTCACGTGAATTTTTCTCGTGTCTCTTGAGCACAGAAAGCTCTGCGACTTTGATATCAAAGAGCTGCTGCATTTGCTCAACACTCTCAAACCTCCTCCAGCCGAGGTCAGCATTGTGCCACAGGAAAGCGTTGACCAGGCGAAACTCGGTTGGTCCTGTGACCCGCGCGCAACCGGGTTGCAAAAAAAGGCTGAGGTTTTTTTCCTCGAGATCTAGCAGGAACCTCCTCGTGCGCTCGATCGGGTCTGGTTTGTGTCGCTTTCGCCTTTGGGCCGCGTCGTTTTGGACATCCGTTCCATCTGCTTGGACTTTCGAGGCCTCTACTTCCAGGGTATCATCCACCCTCTCAGCGTCTTTCATAGCCTCTGCTTTTTCTTGCCTCTTGAGTGCTCTCTTTCTTCTCCTATTTTCTCGCTGCTTGACGCGCCGGTGCGCAGCTTTCGTGTCGCTTCCATTGGTATGCCCCGGAACAGTCGAGTCATTGTTCTCCACGTCTTCGTTGACAGAAGAAGCTTCTTGTCTCATCCATATACCGACCAAATTTTTGGGAAGGCTTCCACTCGATCCTTGACCTGGCGTCCGTTCGAGGTGGAGCGAGAGTGAACTTGTAGCCGCTAAAGACGCACCGGAGACTGCTGGCTCCTGAAGTGACAGCGTGTGTGGTGGGAAAGAAGTGAGACCTCTCGTAGATTTCATCTCTGTGTCCACGGCTTCCTGCAGCTGGGTGAATTCTAGATCGAGCGAAGTTTGCCCCTGCGGTGCTCTGCTGTCCCATGTTGGCAGTGATGTTTTGTGTTCCATTTCTCGGAGTGGCTCAGAAAGCCTCAGTTGTTGCTTGCTTGCCCAGAGACGAGGGTGTTCTTGGGTCCATAGCCGGGAGCTCTCTCCAGAGGAATGATCCTGGGTTTTGATAGCTGGTAATATTTGCGGGGAGTCTGGTTGTAGTGCTCCAATGTTCCCTAGGAGGGATGCATCGCATCCAGGCTCAGAGGAGTCCATGTTAGAGGCCTCGGGCGTTGCAGGAGAAGAGGGCAAGCGGTAGGCTAGTATTGTAGAACCTCTTAGGTAGTAAGCTATACGGAATAAGGAGGCTCTAGCTCGTAGATCCAGCGATGGGAGAATCAACTATCTTGACGAGTCTTGCGCTTTTCGTTGACGGGATTGAGGTGCAATCCTTTAGACGAGGTTGATGAGCACATGATGTGACAGATTGAAGAAGAAGAGATGGACAGTAGTTCGTCTTGCCAAGGGAGGCCATTTTTCATGGCCAATCAAAAAAACCGGCTAATTACTTACCAACCTGGAGCTAAGTATGTCAAATCATTTGATGCCGCCCCAGCCGACCTTCATCCCATCAACTTGTGGCAGTTTCTCGATACAATCGGACCAACTTCATACTTCGACCACTCGAGGACCTTGGAATTTGCTATGCTAAATCCAGCTTCGTTCCTCGATGCTGTTTTGGGTAAACCGCTTGCGGTTTGCAGCACCTGTAGTGGAGCGGTGGCTGAAGGCTATATCTAGTGAGATATTATGTGACCTCCATCATGTGACCCAACATCGATGACGACCACGCAGGATTTCGCCTCTTAAGTTCTTCTACCTAAGAATTACATTCATGCTTAACCCCAGGAATAGATAACACGGTCCCAGTCCTTTACCCTTAAAGCTTAGACACCATTTCCTGAATATACCCACTTCCTGGATTAATTATAATTCCACTAGCTGCTTTTAAATATTTATCTTTTTTAATTGATAATGTCGGCAAATGCGTTGCAATTCTTGAGACTGGGGGAGTAGGTTGCTTGCTCTTCTGTCCTCCAAATGGGGATGGGGGGGGAGCAACCACATATAGGCTTCAGATCCTTTGTCCTTGCAATCCTAGGGCCAATATCAAAGCCCGTTTGTTTCTCACCGCTCTTCCAACAAATCACCTCAACTGCCGACAGATTATAAATATTCAATTTTAGTTAATTTTGTATGAGAAATGGGGGCGTGTTGGGATGGTAGGGCGTTAGTATAGGGGTCGCCTTATTTATATAATCGGAATCATACGCCATCTATCCATTGCTGTTTCTCGTGCTTGTACATGTGTATAGACCGCTCAATTTATAATAGAAAGTGGAAGGCTCTGCTAACTATGGAACTCTTAGGAAGTACAGGTCGATACTTGAGATAGCCTATGGATTCGGCCAAGATCAGTGAGGTCCCTTCGGAGATATATTAGGTCATAGTAATTACGACGTCAAGCTTTTTGTGCTCGAGCATCTCTAAGTATAATAACGGCCCTGTGTAATTTCTTCACTAGCAGCCTAAAGGAAGTGGTAGGAGCGAGGCCCGTGAAATGCCTAGTTTTGGTAATGATCTTACGCTTTACCATCAGCCTGATTTAATCTCTGGTATATTCTTCGTTATTAAGTAGTCACCATATCCATACTGATGGTGAGGTGTTGATTCTACATTATGGTTGGTGTCTGCCTTAAAGACCTGCTAGGGCGCCATGAGACCTTAGTGAAGCGTAGGTGAGGAACAAGAAGAGAGCAAAGGGCCTTCGATAGATGCATCGGTAGGTAACCCCTAAAAGCACTTAGGGCTCCAGCGGTTGCCCATATTCAGCACCAACTGTGCAGAACTGCGAAGTGAGCCAACATTTATACCAACTTTGAGTAGATCCTCAGTTGCGACTTGGTACCAACAGGTAGGAGTGAGCATGAAACCAACATTGAAAATATATACACATATATATGAGTTCATCAACAACGACCAGTAAGCCGGTATTAAGTGTAATCATGAGGAGGAGAGGTCCCTAGAGCAAAAACTTAGGTGGCATACTCGTGAAAGTAATGTGATATCTCACGTTGGTTCTCCATTCTCAAAGAATATCTCTGAAATAGAGAACCTGATAACTTCCCAGCAATCATCAAATGATGACACCAACTTTAATTACACCATGGAGACAATGCAGTATTGTAGAATGAGATGGCCTTGCCCATTTTCTAAGGTCTGGAAGTAATTCAGGAACCCCAACCCCCTAGGAATCAGAATAGTTGACCTTGCCATTCTCACCATTCCTTCTTCATTAGCACACTCAGGTTTACGAGATACCCTCCCACATAGTTTCTCGTTTATTATTTCCAAGAAATTATTCTCACACAATTTCTCTCAGCTCAAGGCAATCTGGAGTATTCTTTTTCGACAAGAAATCCAGCTACTCTGCACACAAGTCATACGTTCGATCTAGCACTTACCCACTTCAACTTTCCGACCTTCCCACTGCCTAAGTATTCAATCTGACCTACTCTTTCTTCCAATTGCGTGCCCTTCATCTCAAGCTCAGTGTAGCACTTTCCATCAGCAAGATGGCCTCTTACGACTACATCCCCTTTGAGGAGGACAGTGACGAGCCCAACAGTCCGGGCGGCAAACGCAAGTTCGAGACGTTCACGCCAGACCCTGAGACTCGCGAGTCCAAGCGCCTTCGCATGGGCGGCCGCCCAGTCGGTATCTCCCATTGCAATAACAGTAGCAGCCCGCTCTCGACTGTCCCCTCTGAGGCTGTCCCTACCCAATATGGCTTCCACATCCTGCAGGCCCAGCGTGAGGCTTACGAGGACGACTTCGGTCCTGACTACCATGCCTACGCCCTCAAGGACCTGAAGAATGCAGTTGAACGGTTTGAAAATATCAATCCAGACAGGCTTCTCGATGAGGAAGCCCTTGACTACCTTAGTAACAAAGTCAAAGACAATATTTTGGGGAGACATCGCCAGGCGAACTCCTCGTCCTCCCAGGCACCTTCCTCTGATTGTTCTTCTAATAGGGCTTGCTCTGAGACAGCGTTGCGTGACTCATCCTCAAATACTCCATCTAAGAGAGCATCACCTGAAAGAAGCCCTTGCTTAGTGGCTTTCGAGTAAGTAAAGACCATGCTCCCTTTTATATCTTAGTCGAATATTCTCAGCTAATATTGGGTAATACAGCCGCCGCAACAGCAGCTCGCCAGATGTCGACCTTGTTGACATGGGAGACTGCTACTTTACCCAAAGTCCCGCAGGGATGACGGTCAGTACCGCCAGCAACAAATATGTCGGCACGCCTCCTGCTTCTTGCTCTGAGTCTAGCCATAAGCCCATTCGGACCAGTACAGCTACCTCGCCCTCATATGTAGAAGTCGGCACCAACCCTACCACCCCATGTTCATACACCAATGTCGGCACCGACGCTGTTAGCCCATCTCCGTATACAGATGCTGCCACCAACCCTATCAGTCCACCTTCATACACCAATGTTGGCACCGACTCAGTCATCTCATCCTCATATGCTGATGCTGGTACCAACTCTATCGCCTCGTGTGCATACACTGATGTGGGCACTAACACCGTCACTTCATTATATACGGAAGCTTCGGCTCAGACTAGCCCCATTCCCGCTACGTCCTCCAACATCGAGCTCTGGAAGCGGCAGCTGGAGCTTATCCGCCGGCCTCAGCCCGTCGTCCCTTACAATTACCCGACCACCGTCGTGAAATGCCTGCTCAGGGAGCCCGAAAAGACGGCGGCGGCCACCCAGCCATCATCACGCGCACCACGGACCTCACCATCCTCATCATCCTCATCATCATTCTCGAATAAGCAGAAAGTTGTGGCGGTAATCGATCTCCTCAGCAGCGACGACGAAGACGAGGACGACAACAACAACAACACAGACAGAGTCCCTAGGTCCGTCCGCGTCGGAGGCTCAGGCCGTCAGAATTACGACCTAGTGGCCCGGCCTAACGAAACGGAGCAGCAGTACATAGACCTGGAAAACGACATCTGCCACGGAGGGGCAGCGTACTATGGCGGCGGCAGCCCGAGCCCTTCGACCGAAGAAGACCCTGACGAGCCCTACATGTGGGGCCGAATCGAGGACTTCTACGGTCTCGCGCGGGGCGACGCGGGGACGGAGCAGAGCCGGTGGGGGCTGCGGTACCAAGCGAACACGGACCAGTACCGGAGGAAGCCGTCGCCGGTCGCGGGCCTCCAGCTGCGGCTCGACGACTACCTGCGGGACGTGGGCTCGACGCACCGGCGGGACGTGGGGTTCCAGATCGGCGAGACGCTGCGGCGCACGTCGTGGGGCGTAGGGAGCGGGCTGGACGCGGCGTCGACGGAACGGGCGTGGTGCCGCTCGCGGGGCACGCGCGTGCTGCGCGGGTTCCCGCTCGTCGAGGACGTGCGGTTCCTGGTCCCCGGAAACTACGGCGAGCCCGAGGGCGACTGCTACTGGCGCGCGCTGTCGTTCCACCTGTACGGCGGCGATGGGCATTGGGACCTCGTCAAGGCCGAGCACCTGGCGTACGTGCACCACGTGCTGACGCACGAGGCGCACCCGCGGCACGCGCTGTACGCGCGGCACCTGAATGCGCGGTTCTTCGACACGGCGGCGCCGTCGACGGGCGAGCGAGACGGCGACAGCGGCGGTAGCTATTCCTTCAAGGCGAACATCTGGCAGGTTCTGCACATGGCGCACGCGTGGACGCCGGCGCTGATGCAGCAGGTGAGCGCGGACCTGTACAACATCTGCGTGGTGACGTTCGGGGTGCAGTCCTCGGCATCGCCGCCCTCGTCGTCGCGGGATTCATCGTCGGTGATAACGGTGACGGAGACGACGATGCGCGGCGCCTACAACAGCCGGCACGTGTTCCTGCTGTACGCCGGCGACAGCCATTTCATGCCCATGATGCCCACCGATTACTACGCCTGGGAGTTCCAGTACCCGCGGCCGACGGCCGCCGACACGGCGCGGTACCGGTTCGCGCCCAAGGCGACGTCGTTGAGGGGTGCGCTCGAGCATGCCTGGCGCCGCGAGTTTACGGCGTCGGTCCTGCCGCCTGTCCCGCGGCTGCACGGGTGTCACGTCGACAAGCTGCGTCGCTACATGGGTAGCCGGCCCAGTATATAGCTAGCTCTAGCGTCCCAGAGAGGACGAAAGGAGATGCATAGCGGGGGTTACGGCCAGCAAGATGCGATGCAATGCGAATCGCCGATACGCGGGGGACGGCTCTCAGCAGTACGCTCCCATTCCACAACAACTACCACTTCACTGAAAAGGTCAGCACAACACCGGGACGTTTCCAAGACATATCCAACGTGACGGGCTCAGATTGAACAACTACGCCATTAGTATCGCCAATTTTCCAAGGCCGGGATGACACTGCGTTGGGGGATCAGGAGATACGACTACAGTGGATACAGAACTTGCCCTTGGATTTGTGTTTTTGATCTAGGTGAGGCCTTTGAGAATCGTCTCTACTGGACAGCGACAGGGTAGTTCGGCAGTGTTGACGCCTACCAGGATAGTAATATCAATTATAAAGATTTAGAATGTCCGAAGGTTTCTCTTGCCAACCGCTCACCATCTAGAAAAGATGTGACCATGTTTAGTCTGAGCGGTTGGCCTTCTAGCAACGTATAGTCCCGAAGGACGTTTGATCTGCCAACGTTCCGTTCAGAGCTGATCCTAGAAGGGAATGCAGTCCTGGCTACCCGAGGGTAGCACCGTTGGGATGGGTCACAAGTACTGCCCGGAGGCAGACCGTGCCATGAGAGTACCAAGTGACGAGATCACCAAAGAGACATACCTAGGAGCCAACACCTAAAACGTGGTATTTGAATTCGCACCTTGACCTAATCCGTTATTGAAGCCATGGAGCCCCCGAGGCCCAGACATAATTCTACCCTCGAAGACGCCGGTATGGTTTTGGATTCCTAAATCCATGCTACAGTCATAATTCATCAATGGCCACCTGCGAGACGTCGCGGCCTCTTATAGTGCTCGTCACGTTCTGCCGGCGTCTCTATTCGGCAAAATGCTGAAACAAGGGCGATATGGACTCGCCGTAGTGATTCCTCCGGATGGCCTCGGATAGGAGGAAGGATAGATCTAGTATGACTAGCTTGCTGGTGGCTTTGATCTTCTTCTCGGGTATTGGGAAACTATTGGTCACGATGATCTGGTCAATGCAGTCGCAGGCCTGGAGCTGTTCAAGACAGTCGGCACCAAAAACTCCGTGAGTGGCCATGCAATAAACCTTTTTGGCCCTGCCTCGTTTGACGACTGTCTCGGCTGCAGCGATCCATGATCCCGCCTTGTCAATCATGTCGTCGACGATCAACACGGGGCGGTCCTTGACGTTGCCCACTAGCGTGATCATGTGCTCGATCTTCGGGTCCTTCAACTTATCTTCCTCCTCGTCAGACGATGCTCCAGCATCAGCTGATCCACCAAGGGCATGCGGCTCCGGCGCGAAGAACGACGACGCATGCGACATGGTCATAGGATCTTCTTCACCTGGCTGCGACTGGCTTCCATCCGCACCAGCATCGGATTGGGTAGATGAGGGGAAGTCGTCAGCTACCACGTGGCCTTGGACTAGCCGTCCATGTGTCACCTCTTTTGCGCGCTCATCATTATACTCCAATGCATCCTGTGGTTCTGCCTGTTCTTCCTCGTCACGCAGCTCTTCAATTGGAGATTGCTGGGCTGAGCTGTGGTAGGTCCGTGTGTGTGAAGACCGCGCTGGATTGGCAGTCCGCAACGGTGGACCACTGACACGCCTCGGAGAACCTTGAGAGTCTGCTATAACCCGAGACGATCTTGCCGGGCCCGTACCGTTTTGTGAACGTACCGAGTCCTGGTCTTCGGAGACGGTGCCATGATCGCGATTCATGAACGCTGGAGGATGATCCCAGCCGTCCAGGTGGTTCATGATCATACTAGCCGTCATGTTTGTAGCACGCTTTCGGTCGGTTGTCACCAGGCCAAAATTGAGCTTGAGAGCATCGGCCAGGGAGGTAACTCTCTTTGTTCCCCCGGGATTCTTTGAAACGACAACTGCTTCCCTCCAGTTCGGGACGTTCAGACGGATCCATCGGGCAATGAGAGGCTCGGCATGTAGATTGTCGACCGGGCACTTGAAGAATCCCTGCATCTGCGAAGCGTGGAGATCGACGGTGATGACATGCTTGACACCTGCGACGTGAAGTAAATTTGCCAACATCCGGGCGGTGATGGCACCCCGATGCGACTTCTTCTTGGACTGACGGCTATAGGGAAAATATGGGAGAACGGCTAGAGGAAGAGAAACGCGGGCATTAGCTGCCACTGGCTTCCCATGAACGATGAATCGGCATCTCGCTTACCGGTGACCTTATTTGCAGAGCCACCCTTACAAGCCGAGATCATGATGAGTAGCTCCATGATGGTGTCGTTGACGGTTGGGCTGCCCGACTGCACAACGAATACATCTTTATCTCGGACACTGGTCAGGATGCGGACGCTGGTTTCGCCCTACCATAGTCAGCTTTTCGACGCTCAATCCCCAGATCCCGACATGTCGCCGCAGAGGTGTACGACACATGGTGTCGGTGAAAGCCAGCAAATAGCGACGACCACTCCATGTGGGCGTTGCAAAATACATACATTGGAGAATTGAGAGAGCTCGGCGTCCGCCGGGGTCATGCCCAGGTTGGAGCAGATCTTGCTCGTCAGACCTGGGCATGATGAACCCGAGAATACCAGCGTGCCTCTCATGACCGGCTGGATTCTTCGACGTTAGGTTTTCAGGTAAGTTAGTGAGAAGAGAAATTGTTTATTTTCAATCGGAAAGGCCAGTAAGGTTTAGAATGGGGGGCAGGACTTTAGTGGGGAAGTTGGGGAGGAAGGGAAGCCGAATTCTAGCATGCTCGCCACTAAAACTTCAGTAATTTTCAGTGGGCCGCAATGGGCCGTCTCTCTCCGTGATTGGCGAAATATCCCATCTAGCCCTTCCATTATATGACGGCTCTTTGTACCTGGGTCCAAAGCAACCGGCTCCTTGCAGCCCACCGTGGGTTATATAATATATTTGGTGAATCGTGACTGGGTATTTCTAGGTAGTTTTGGTGAAGCCTTCCAATGGCACACTGGAACTAAGGGCTTTGTCAAGTTACACTACATTGCTGTTGCATCTGAGAGATCGGCTTAGGAAGCCTTGATTTCGTCAGATTAAAGTCCGCAAGTTCTATGCTTACTACCATAGAGTATTGACAACTTTAACCCATCTTCATCTCGACACCTGCTTCAAAGGGGCAAAGGACCTAGCCCCAACGTCCCTGGCGAGATGGGCATTCGTGGTCTCGCTCCGGCCCTTCAGCGATATGGAGTTCCGTCAGCGTTAAGCGGCGAGAGCGTCGTAATTGACGGCCCCGCACTTGTTCATCGAATTCTGACAGAATGCATGATCCACAGAAAACCGGGAAGCAGCTTTGTCTGCCAACCCCCCTATTCACTGCTCAGCCGACTCGTTAAGGGGTGGCTTGACGAATTGAAGCAGAATAATGTGAAAGTGTGGGTTATGAATTGCATTGAAATGCTTCATCTCGTGCGACTTGATACTAAACCGGTTAGGCGAAAAATCTACTTCGACGGGTACTTACCCCCAAGCAAGTGGGAGATCAGGCTGGAGAGGTTGCTTGAGCAGTCACAGAATATAAGGATCCTTGTGGCGCTCGACCCATTCGGAACAACTAAGTCGCGCGACGATGTGTTTGATTCTGTGAAGCCTGGCATCGCATTTACACACTCCACGGGACGATCCACCGCTGACAAGCTACCTAAACCTCCTTTCTTAGTCCCCGCTGTCATTGAGGCGTTGACAGCTTGCGAGGACTGGGGCCCTTTGATCCAGGTGGTTCCCGGAGAAGCAGATATCTTCTGCGCCCGGGACGTCCGCCAAAATGGAGGCATAGTACTCACAAACGATTCGGACCTCCTCGTTCAGGACCTTGGGTCGGACGGTCGAGTCTCATTTTTCTGGAACATTGCGTATGACCGCTCATCAGGGATTCCTGCATTATCAACTTCTACCTTTTCCTTCCACGGGATCAACGACCAACTCGGCATCAAGGAAGTCGGTGGGTTACCGCGTGTCGTGTTCGAGCGGACTAACAGTCGACTGTGGTTTGAGGAGGCAGTCGAGAAAGCTAAAAACGGCACCCAAGAAATCCTCACTTCGCTCGATTATCTGAGCTTCATGAAGGAATATGAAGTTGACGAGTGTATTCCAGCTGACCGCAGAGTTCTGGACGCGATCGCCACCTTGGATCCACGGATCTCGGAGATTGTCATTCAAACTCTGGTCATGAAAGAAACGGGATTAGTACCAGATGCAACAAGAAAACCGGCATCCCGTGGACCGGAGGCGCTCTCGATGTTTCTACCAGTCATGATAGAGAATCGGGTTTCGAGAAGCTGTTGGACAGCAAGCGCAAGTATCCGAGAAACCGCCTACGGTATACTACAAAGCTTGTCGCCTCATAGGTCCGAAAAGATCGTCGAGTATAGGACCCTAGAGCCGTCTAGTGGCCACAGCGGACGCCAACTCGGTATACCAGGGCCAGTGGAAACCATAGAACGATGCACACAGCTTGCGACAACACTTAAGGAACTCCGAGAGCGGTTGGCATCTCCTGAGACGCTGTGGCTTGCGTTCGCTATTATGGAGGACGTGGAATCATCTGCATCGGACGAGAGAATATCAATGTCAGTTACGATGTTGAGTCAAGCCACTTCTGCATCTGAGGATGCATACGACTACTCTTGGGACTTCATACACTATACCGCCCAGATCCAAGCCTCTTACTACTCGTTGAGAATATTGAAGCAAATCTTGGGTGTCGTTGTCGCATTGAAGCAGGACCTCCCAGAAACCTTCACAGAGCTGCGCGAATCCCTTATTTCCCTACCCACTATCGCTGAGTGGCCGACATTTGAAGACATGTCGGGACTGCTATCAGACTTTGCCTCGAGGGGGACACTTACGACTGTCACCGATATCCTGGGGATTCCGCCGATCAATCTAGCCGAGGTCGCGGCGGAAGGGACGAAGTCGAAGAAAAAGAAGAAGAAGAGAAACCAGAAGCAGGATGTGTTACGCGATACCGTGCGACGAAACGGCAAAAGATCTCCTTCTCTCAATCCGTTCGCCATGCTCAGCCAGGCGAGCCAAGAAAGTCAACCAGCTTCTGAAAACTCTAGAACCAGTTAGGCTGCCAGCTTCGTGCTGACAAGGTCTGGACGGATCGAGAACCCGCCCAAATAGAATGCTCCGTAAATAGTATTTACATGCGTGCTTCATTGGTGAAGAGTCTACAGATAGTGCGGTCGCTGGGTTCATTGCTGCCTGCCGCAGCTCGTGCATCTCGGACAACCGAGAAGACCGAAGTCCAAGGCTTGGCGGGGAGAGTCTGCGTCACCTGAGACCGTGTTCCTTTCGTGACGGGCCAAGCTCAGCGATCGACATTTACCCACGACCATACCGCCCTGCGCCGAATAGCCACCAATCCAGGAGGTGATAAATAGTTTTGAGGTGCCCGACTGCTTCACACAGAAAAAGTGCGCTTCAGTAGTAACTACTCGAAGTGTTGTTGACTTGACCTTGAACTAAAATATTAATCAAGCTTCTACGATTCGCCAACTCGTACAACTCGGGCTGTCACAATGCCAGGCACTACAGCATCACTGCTACCCACCTTTCCGAGGATATTTTTCCTCTACCTGGAACCAGTTGCGATGTAAGCCGTCCCTAATCACCGAGCGAGTTCGATTCACACCTCGCTTACCAAACTCCTAGAGCCTATGGCATGTACGCCAACTACGCCCACGCGAAGCCGCTCCTCGCCCTATCCGCGCGGTCGCCCACGCCACTCGAAGTGCCGGCGCTCTTCCTGCCGTCCGTCGCGTGCCAGTTCCTGCTCACCACGATGCTGTACGGGCTCGCCGTGCTGCTCTCCTCGCCGCCCAACGGGCGTCTCCTGCGGCTGCACATCGGCATCCTGGCCCTCGCGGACCTCACACACTGGTACGGGCTCTTCTCGACCATGGCGCAGGCGGACCCGCAGCGCGGATGGGGCGCGGTCCTCGATACCAGCACCTGGAGCGCCGACGTCTGGAACCTCGTGTTGTATCCCGTCGTCACGCTGTCTATCAAGATGGCGACGTTGGCGGGCTGGTTTGGGGAGATCAGGGGGTAGGTGATGCTTGGGCGTGATGGTGACGAGGGGTGTTTGTAGGGGCCATTAAGAGGAACGGAGAAGCTTTTACGCGTCCATATCAGGCAAAAAGGCGCTAGAACTACTTATATCGTTCTACGTCAAAATCAAGACCCCTAACAACCTCTATAACGGCCCAGAAGACGACGCATGATCGAAGAAAACTTGGGTCTCTTGGACTGTTCGTAGCTATAAGACCAGTCTGATTCAAAAAGAAGCGTCGCAAGGTGGCATGTCGGCCATCAGAAAGAGAGAGTAGAAATGCCGATTAATCCTCTTAAACCGCGTGTTATGTGTTTCAAGGCAGGGCGATGGATACGCAGCAATAGTCGAACAGCAGTACAGCTCGAGAACGTGCGAATAGGGGGACACATTATCTCCTACATACTGTGCTCGGTTCCCCCTCTAAGGTGGGAGCGCGCTACTGTGTTGACCCACATTCTAGATATATTTTTCTCTTCGTAATTGAGAAACATCGAGACTTTCGACAAGTCAACTTGCAATACCAAAGCAACGTAGAGAAGGTAAGCTTTCCTTCGTCTTCCCCCGTCTCAATGCACAAGTCGAATGATTATACAAATCTATATCTGTCAATCCACAGAACTCACACCCTGTTGATAACCATCAATCTGGAAAAAATGATCGACCAAGCCCCGCCACAGAGCTCACTCACCACTCAACGCCTGTCTAGGTCTCGATGCTAACTGAGATCTTCCGTCCGTAGTAGGCCATGTAACGAAGGAGACCAGGTGGAGCTAGCTGGCATCGTAAACTCCATTATATACTCTTCTGCAGCCGTCCAGCCAGCCAGCAAACATGGCATCCTCCAGCGCGCCCGAACCCCGTGCGGATCCCATCCGGATCTCGAAGATCGCGGGCCGGTACCTCGTGTTCGACATCGAGGACGCGATGCGGCTGCGGCGGCGCCACAACATGTGCGGCGTGTTCGCGGGCACGATCCCGCAGAACCCGCAGCAGAACGTGTTCATGGGCCTGCCGATGGAGCTGCTGGCCGAGGAGGCGCTGGTGCTGGCCTCGCGCGGCGTCGCGTACGTCGTCGACGACGGCGCCTTCCACCCGGCGCGCCTCGCCTCCCTGACGCGGTCCCTGCGGCGGTCTCGTGAGGGCGGTGGTAGGGTTGGCGGCAATGACGGTAGTCGTGATGATGATATTGACAAAGATGGGGATGAGGATGGTGACACCCAGGAGGCGGCGGCCGCGCGTGCGTACTTGGATGATATCAGGCGCGAGAGGAAGAAAGTAGAGGACGACGCCGCGGAGCAGACGCGGCAGGCGAGACTCCGACAGGCACAGCACATCAAGAAGGCCAAGGCCGGGAAGTCGCCGTCGTCATCTAAGCGGAACGCACAAGCAGTTGCTTCGGAGGCCGAAGCGGGCCTCGATAGTCTCTTCGACTCCCCCTCGGCGGACCCTACCACCTCATCATCTACCCCCACCAAAACTACTGTCACGGCGGTAAGAGTAGAACCCCGTCAGATCTGGAACATAACTCCAACTACTAGCGGCGCGCTCCTCACACCGCCGCCGGAGCCGTCCTTATCCCCATCATCACTATCCCCACCCACCTCCCAAGCGGCACCCCGCACCATCGCGGACGCACCCTCCTCTTGGCCCCTGTACGCCCACCTCCACGCGAGGGGTTACTACATGATGCCGGGCCTGCGCTTCGGGTGCGACTACAACGTGTACCCCGGGGACCCGCTGCGGTTCCACAGCCACTTCCAGGCGACGTGCTACGGGTGGGACGAGGAGATCGCGATGCTGGACCTGGTGGCGGGCGGCCGGTTGGGGACCAACGTCAAGAAGGGCTTCTTGGTCGGGGGGGTCGTCTCGCCCGAGTGCGAGGACGAGGATGGAGATGACGACGATGGTGTGAAGAGCGGTCACTGGCCGGACGTACGCACGTTCTGTATTGAGTGGGCGGGGATGTGAGTTGGGAGTTGATGGTTGCAGGAGGCTCGTTGGAGCGGTTAGCTACGGGTTTTATGCCTTGATACCCATGATGATACCCCTGAATCAAATGATTACTCGATGCTCAATAGCTTTCTTGTGGAAACCACAAGGGTTCGCTTAGGCCAAATGCGACATGTTGCGTGTGACACAAGAATGCAGGATGAGGATAAGTCTCCCATACACTCACATCATGCCTAGAACTACTATATGAGTACTGTCTGTAACAAACCAAAAACAAGACAATAGCGAAAGTCCCTAAATAACCATTCCGGAACGCCTTGCTACCATCCGCCCGTGCTGTGTTATGTATGCTATTCTTACCTCCGGTCGTGCCGTGCTGCTTGCTTGCAAATGCCGGCGCATCCCCCATCAATCTATGCACGCCCTTCGAATGAAATATGTCAATGCCCTATGCGAGATGTCGACGACTCTTATCTCATCTCACTTCCCAGCTCCTGCTACGCCCAAATATCAGTAGATCGATCGCGGGGATGCCCGCCTTGTGCCGCTACCAAAGGCAGACTAACACCAGCAACAGATGTCCTCGGTAGCCACAAGAGTGCTTCAGCAGTGGGCGACACCAAATCCCTCACAACGCCCTATACGCCTGCGAGACGAGGCGACTGGATGGGGCTTGCTCAGGGGACGTAGATGCGGCTAAAGCTGTTGACCTCACGGCGGCAGCAGACGCACTTGTCGAAGTTGTTCATCGCGAGCGTGACGCGGCACTCGTCGCAGAGGCTGAGACAGCGGCACGGCCAGACGATGACGGTACGCGCCGCGCTGTGGCAGACGACGCACAGCGGGCCGCCGGCGTGTTGTCCCTCGTCCCGGTTCGCGGCATGCGCCGCCTGCGCTGTCCGCCGCTCGAGGATCAGCTGCTCGAGCAGGTCGGCCTCCTCGTCGGCCGAGAGCGGTTTCCTGATGTTGTTGTTGTTGCTGTTGTTGTTGTTGGTGGTGTAGCTGGTGTTGGAGTTCGAGGATCTGCTGCCGTTGCTATTGCTGAGGTTGTTCAGTTTGTTGGGCGGTAGGAGCACGCGCGCTCGCTGCGCCTGCTGCATGCGTGCGTAGCGTGACCGCGTGACGATGCGGTCGCTAGCCAGGTGGGCAGCCAGGGCGTGGGCCTCGTTGCGCTCCGCGGCCGTGGCCGGATGCAGGAGGCGCGCGAGGTCGGTCATAGCGAAGGGCTGGTCCACGAGAGGGGTCGACTCGCGCGAATACGTCATCCTCGACGGTGACCGCTGTGTCGGGGTTCGCTGGCCGTCGCTGAGACCGTCATTATCGTCATAGTAGCTGCTACTGCGGTCGTCGCCGTCGTCGTCTATCCACGTGGTCCGTTCGTCGTCTTCCCCATCCGCTATGCTAGTACCGGTGGTGCTAGTTATAACGCTCGTCGTGTCCCACTGGTCGTCGCCCTCAGCGGGTTCCCAATCGCCGCTGGTGTCCGCTGAGCCCCATAAACCTCCCTGCTTCCAGACGTTGTAGAGCCGCGAGTCGATCTCTTCCTCTGGCATATTAGCAGTCTCCGGTGATCTCTTGAGGATCCGCCGCGTCTCGGCTTCGACATCGGTGCTCTCGTCGTTAAGAAGAGTGGGCCTCCCATCTGCGCTGGTGAACCGCGGAGGACGCGATCTGTCGGTGTCGCCCTGCGTGACTTGTCTCTCGTCTTTCTTGCCGTTTGTCTTAGGCCAGCGAGAAAGCCAAACCAATATCCGTGGCTGAGTCCGCAGTCCGATGCGCGCGAGGCCCTTGAGCATGAGCAACGCACCCCACCTCAGCAGCAACCGGTTAATATTCATAAGGAACTCCAAAGCCAAGAGCCACCGTGAGCTGCGTTCGGCTGCGCCAACGCCGTCCCTGGACTTGCGATCTCCTAGGCGTGATTTGGGGATTTTCTGAGCTGCTCGTTCCCGAGAGTATCCGTTCGAAACCCCGAGCTGGCTCTCCTTAACAGGGACGAGCCCGATGGTGCCGACGGAGTTGTAGTGTGATGATCCTAACCCTGCCCCGGCCCACTGCATCCTCAGGGCTTCCAATTCGCGGTATCTTTCTTCCTCCAGCCAGGTGCTCCCCTTAAGACTCACACCCCGGTCTTCGTTAAGATATACCGCTTCACTGGCCATCGTGATGACGCCAAAGCCGGTTCTAAGCAAAGCGGTGTAGAAATCCATCTCGCGAGAGATACGGATGTCGGAAAGCGATATGTTAGCTTGCATATTTGCGTGTGCCTGCAGCAGGCGTTCCCGGAAAGTCGGCAGGCGGCCATTATCACCTCGCTCTGGTGGCTCAAGGGCGGAAAGGATCAAGGCGATCCCGTATATGGAGGCGCACACGAGAATACCTCCGAATACCATGAGGTGCGGTATGAAACCGATGATGCACACGGTCGGGAACCGAAAGAGTCCCATGCTCGAGGGGTCATCCAGAGAGAAGTTGAATACCTCGAGCACTATGCTAGCCATAAAGCATAAAGCCCAGAAACCGGTACTAAACAGTCGATACTTGCTCTGCAAGCCGAACACCCCTAATGTATGACTCGTGACATGGCTCATGGCGGAGAAGAAGGCCACCAGGAGGACTTCGGCCGGGGTGTTGACTCGTTTCATAACCATAGATCTGGTGATAGCGATGCCGGTCCCGGAGGACTGCTGGAAGGTCAGATTATGGTTCGCGCTCGAGAATAAACCCCATCCAAGCTGGTTACCGATAGCCGCATCGGCCTCAGCAAAAGCTAACGAGTGCTCAAATAGGGTCATACCCGTCTCGACAGCTACCGGTCGCCCCTGCACGGCGCACGATACTGTCTCGATGAAGTGACTAAGACATAGCGTTCCAAAAAGAGGCCACAGCCGGGATAGGGAACCTCGCAGCTCGCTCGAGAAGTCGTCCGACCTGGGGGGAACCATGTTGATAGCGCGGCAACTGTCATAGTCACTTGCGCCGAGCAGCAGCGTCGAGCTTAACCCGTGCAGGTACCCTCCCGGCTGTGCGAACATGAGTTCTGATTTCTTGGTAGCGTTTCCCCAGCGCAACTCGGCGAAGTCGGGCGACGTCTGGCATTGTATGGATTGTAACAGCTGCCGGGCTTGGTAGAGGAATAGGAGGATGGGAACGATGCGGAGTGCTAGCCTTATGGGCCAGGTAAGCCGTAGTCTCCGTCGCGAGGCGGCGAATATGTGTGTGCGGTTTAAGATGATGGCCTGTAACCACTGAGCGTCAGAGACTGCGACCCTTCTAGCCGTGGGGTTGAGAGGGAAGTGGTGTAGGGAACCACAGGACTCCTCAGGTTGGTATGTACTACACGTACCATAGCAACGCAACATAGCGCCCACTTGCTCGTGGCATAGCTGAAGACACTTCCCAGACCCTTGGTACCCTCCATGGAGAACCTAGAAGCTATAGTCGAGGGGTCTTGGCCATCGTCCAGCAGGTCCGCAGCTACGGCGGCGACAGAGGCATCGGCAGCCATCTCGGTAGTGGCGGCAGTGGTGGTCGTCAGGAAGTAGCCGGAGTCGGGACCGGTAGGGTCGGGAATGATTCTCTGGCCGAAACCGTCGATTGCATCGGGGAAGGAGATGATGGAGCCGAGCTTCGTCAGCATCCTGGGCCCGGCCAGGATGAGGTCCTCGAGCGACGGCGCGTACCTCGTGACGTTCACGTATCTGGTAACGTTTACGGAATGCTTGAAGTGTTGGACCGTCCAATGCCAGGCACTACTGGAGAAGTGGTGGTCATCGAAGAGTGTTGGGGCTGGAACGACTGCTGCGCCGCCTGGGGATGCCATGGCGAGACCAGCAAGACAACGACGAAGTAAGAGACAGCGGGACCTGCAGGTACCAACGGCCCAATAGATCAGAGATGTCCAGCGGGTCTGCTACGCCTGCTACTGCTACCGTACGCGACGCAGTCCCCACGTACTTATTATTGGTTGGGATATGTA
This sequence comes from Monosporascus sp. 5C6A, assembly GCA_004155035.1. Taxonomy (NCBI): domain Eukaryota; kingdom Fungi; phylum Ascomycota; class Sordariomycetes; order Xylariales; genus Monosporascus; species Monosporascus sp. 5C6A. The sequence goes on from QJOB01000236.1 coordinate 80,713, forward strand.
TGTATATAGATAGATAGATAGATAGATAGATAGATAGGTAGGTATGTATGTATTGTACAGGTAGCCAGGACCTTAATGTAAGATATCCGGATTCCGGATGATGCTGGCATTGTAAGCAGCCGAGCAACCGCGCCTCACCCCAAGACGCGGCGGGACCGGGCACGAGGAGGCGACGGCGGGGCTCTCCCCTTAGCGATAGCGTATATGTCGAATATTTCTAGAACGTCAGATCATCTCTTCTTAGCAGAATGGCTATTTCGATAATGGAATGCATTTTGTTAGCACGACGCGCCTCTTCATAATCATCGGGCAGCTAATGCAGTTATTAGAATAACTGGGCTTCGGTGCCCGATAAATGATGGTGATTACTCAGGTTATGCTTGATACAGTAAGGACTCAGGTTATTACTTAAATAGTGCCGCTTCTGCAGCTCATTCCCCAATTCCCCACCATGGTTACAGTGCCTACTGTACTCTCCCGAGCCGAGATCTTGGCGTGACTTGGGGAATCCAGGGGTGCCACAGCACTCCGGTCATGATTTGATTTTTCTACAAACCGCTAGAAATTAACCCGCTGTATATGGCATATCGCATATAGGCACAAGACAGCTAACCTACACTCTCTTCACGAGTGTCCTCGGTTGGCACTTTTAAAGCTAACCTCAGACTATCCACCCAATAGTCTCAGAGCCGCCACCGCTTTAGACTCTTATCACATGCCGAGAAAACCAATCATACTCCTAGACCTCCTGCGTCTGGGAGATGGCCTTTTCAGCCTCGGCTGTGTAACAGCATGCTTCGTCCGTGTCTAGCAAGTCGAAAGCATAAATAAGACGCCGCCATGTGCACCGGCATTAGTCCCTATAAGATCGTACGGCCTTTGCATATTCGAGCAGAGCAAGTCGGCTCGTTAGATTTGGGGGTTGCCTAGGATGATGAGCCTCAAGCTCAAGTCTATGATGCTTCCGAAGTGCGGCGAGTGCGGCTTTGGAGATATGCCACGGATCTGGACGGAACCCCGCCTGGATTATAAGCGGTATCGATGAGCCGGCTTCCCGGAAAATCGTAGAAGAAGATATCACTTCCCAGAAAGGTCAGTCTCGTCAAGAGCTTTGTTTCTGGCGGATCGTGTCGTTCAGAGCGGCAACAAGAACCCGGTTCGCGTTTCGACATGCCACAAGGCTTCTCTCAACCATCTTGTTATAGATCAGCATATCCGCACCTGGTAGTTGTCCCTTGAACCATATGTTGGTGACTTCATCCCTGGTGGGTAGGTATGCGACGCAGCAGGCCGCAAGCACCTTTTGATATTCTGCGATAGCCGGGTCAAGAACAATCGAAGGCTGCGATTCTCCATTCTTTGCAACCAACGCGGCCACCCCTCCGCAAACCGTGTCAACGCAGTCAATACCGGCGTCGGCGATAGCGGCCGAGGCGACGGTGATGCAGCCGCTCAGGACATTCATCATGTCCCAGCCCTCGTCCTTCTGGTACTCTGGTGAGTCTCGGTTTTGGTCTCCCTCGATGACGGTAACGATAATGTCAACACCGCTCTTCGGCCAGCGGTCCGCGATGATGGCTCCACGTAGCGCCGTCTCTAGGTGTACACCTAGGTCTCTCTCGCTCGAGTCTCGTAGATAGCCTCGCCTCTGTCTCGTCGCAAACGGCGCATATTTAACGTGGGTTGTGAGGATGATGTGGGGTGAGAACGGTGCTGATCGCGGTAGAGCTCTCGGACCGTGGACGGTGCATGTGAGCTTCAAGCTGGTGTTCGAGGGGCCCGCGGCATGAGGGTTCTCCAGTTCCAGATACGCGGACCCAGAAGCCGAAGGGGTGACTCCGGTCTTCAGGACTAGGCGCATAAACCAGTCAGCATCTCACTCGCATTCAGTGCTGGAGGGCACCTCGCGCATTTCAAACATACAGATCTTTCGGATGACGTTATCGGACACTCCCTTCGCCCGTTCGGTAGGAGGCTGACTGGCATAAACAGGAGGAGCTGTAGGACCAATTGGCCCGTTTATGCGTCTTCGATCCGCCATAGCCTAAATTCTTGTGGTTATGGCATGGACTGCATGAAGCTCTATCAGAAAAAGGATCTTAATCGAAAATTCCAAACGCAGAGAAAGAGCTGCATTGGATGGGAAGCCCCACCAAGCTCCGATGACCGAGCTTCAGCACGGACCCACTTGGAGCGTAGTCGATAAGTTCTCTAAAAATTTTAGATGATTCTCTTTCTTTTCAACCTTCAAACCATATTGGACGTAAGGACTCGACATGATCTTACGTTCACAAGGTCTCGATTGGCGATATTATGAGCGTTACCTGTAGATGACCTACTGGGAGTATTCGCAATTACATCTCTGTGAGCCACGCCATGTGACTACGCAGACCGGATATAGCCCATATTGACGGATCAAATGCAGACACTGCTCCAGTACATGGAACCTCGAATCAACACTCGATCCATTTTAGTTGTGTAAGCTTACAATTTCTACGCTGCCTACTTACGCACTCTCTGCTCCCCGTCGCACATCCCATTCTGCTATTGATGAATCCAATTCCACTGTTCCTCGCGATCGCCTGAGCGCCTGAACAAACATGCACTACCATCTGAAGCACGACTCGCACCTCGAGATTGTCACTTCCACCTGGAGAAACGTATGCTGACAACCTGCCAGTAGTGACTTGCATGGTAGAATTGCTGAACAGATACCTCGCCCAGCTCTATCGAATGTAAGTTACACTACTCTCGCGACGTTTTCACATTACATGATGAGTCTTTTCAATCAGTTCTGCTTCTGAACATATCTGAAGATACCCCATATACCAATAGTCTACTCTCTGAAAATTATTACCACACACCATTGCTTCTGGATTCTAGACGTCGTGGCATTAGCTGACTGACGCCGTTACAGGAAACTCAGGCCCTATCCGCATAGTTTGCCATACTGAACGCAGAAACCCGTCGTGTAAGTTGTCTCTGTCTTGTTTCGGCGTGTTTTCTTGTCATGATGAAAATAGTTTATCCATTCAACTATGTCACGTTGGGTCGAGCCACCCTCCCGCACCGGAGCTGCTCCTTTGGGTTGTGATGATCGGTTGTGGAGTTGCTACCTGTCAGCTGTGGCCTCGTGCTACGGCCTGGCGGTGGTGTCATGCTGGCTTCCGTTGTCTTTTGGCGCCACGTTCCGTCTTGGTGCGTGGAGCTAGAGGGCCGATTCATGTGAATGAGTAAATCGGTTTATCTGAATACTATGCTTCATTACTCTACGTTGTATATCAAGTAGTTGGGTCGGAACTTACTGACGCCATTCTAGTGTCCGTAGTCCCAACTCAGATACAGTCCATGAGCGCTTCCGGACCCTCATAGTAGGTAAGTCCCATATAATGAACCACAGGCGTTGCGAGGTACAGCCTTCATTTGGATCTTTACCTTCGGATACCATATCGAATGAGAGGCTGAATAAAACGCCTGAATTTGAAGAATAATAATAGTCTAAATCCACATCTTGAATTTATATCTAATCTCATGATGTCTTCCTGTGCATAATTAGAGCGCTTGCTTGGTGATTGGGGAAAACGAGTGTGTCAGCAATGACAACGTTTTCCCTTCTAGTAGCAGCGAATACAACAACTTCAGCGATATCGTCAGGTGTCAAGGGATCGCATCCCCTTTGAACTACCGTTAGCAAAAGCACCGTGAGCGGCGAGGTGGAAAAGGAAAAAAGTTGCTTACTCGTAGACCTTATCCGCCTTGGCCTTGTCGCCATAGAAGCGTACAAGCGAGAATTCCTACCGAGAAATCATGGTTAGCCTAGGCGTCTCTCGCTCGTCCGTCCATCCCTCATCCTCGCTACGCCTTCAAAAAGATGCTCCGCTAACTCACCGTCTCGACCTGGCCCGGATCGACCTCGATGACGCGGACGCGCGTGGCGATGAGCTCCTTGCGCAGTGCCTCGGTGAAGCTGCGCACAGCGGCCTTGGTGGCGCAGTAGATGCCGCCTCCCGGGTAGGGCTCGCGGCCCGCGACGCTGCCGACGTTGATGACGTCGCCGGCGCCGCCGTCCGGGCGGCCCAGGAAGATGGGAAGCACCGCCTGCGTCATGTTGATGAGCCCCGTCACGTTGGTCGCGAACATGACGTTCATGTCGTCCTCGGCGATCTCGGGCGCCTTGGCCACGCCCTTTACTAGGCCTCTAAATTTCGCATACGGAGTCAGCCACTCGCTCGTTCGTCGACCAACTCCGCATATTCATCACTCAGGCCCTCGCACCAAGGGAGACGACGGTCCTCACACTCCCTCATTTACTAGCCTCCCCCCGGGGGGGACACCGAGGACACGGAACACACGGACGAGGGAAGGTAACTCACGCGTTGTTCACCAAGACGTGGATATCGCGCCACTCCTCGGGCAGCCCCGGGACGAACCCGCGCACCTCCTCGGGGTTGCTGACGTCGAGCCGGATGGGTAGCACGGCGACGCCGCCGTCCGTCTCCTTGGCGATGTCGGCGGCGATCTGCTTCAGGGCGTCGACGCGGCGCGCCGTCAGGATCAGCCGCAGGCCGTGGCGCGGCGCCGTGCGCGCGAACTCGAACGCCGTCGACCGCCCGATCCCCGACGAGGCCCCCGTTATCACCACCGTCTTGCCCTCGAGGCGCTTCGCGGCCGCCGCCGTCGCCATCGTTCTTCTGCCGCTAGTGGTGGTGCTGGTGCGGGGGCGGAAAGAAAAGGAGAAGGGCGAGGGCGAGGGGATGACTCTGTTGGTGCGGTGGCTGTTATTAGCCGCTGTCGCTAGGGTCCGCGATAAGGTTGCTGCGGCTGTTGCTGCTGTGCGCGGCGAGGAGAGGGGGTATCGGTGCTGGAGGGTCTGTGACGCTGCTGTTCGTAGGAGGTGTCGTGGTGGGTGCATGGGTAGTCAGCTGCGTGTGCACAATGCAGGTCGATTGACGGAGGAGAGCCGGCCGGCGGAGATCGCAAAATCGATATACCGCCAGTTCTATAAGCTAGCTGCTATATAAGCACGTATGGGCGGGCAATGGAGACAGTATTATTAAGTCATTCCGTCTCCTCGTTGCGAACGGTTATCCCCACGCGAATCGACCAAACGGGCATTGATATTCCGATGCGGAACGAGTGATGCGATGCGCACAACCCCGCCCGCCCGCACGTTTGCCCCGCCATTGATGGTAAACTCGGAGGAGATGTTACCCGAGACGAGGTTCGGCAGTCAAGGCGAACGGAGAGTAGACGAAGGCATCGCCACGTTTATATAAATCGCCATTTTTCACGAAATACTGAGCTGGATAGAAAAGAGCCTAACCGCCATGGAATTGTTAGGCGGCGGGTACGCTGGTAACCTTTACCAAAGCTCTGCCGTGAGTGGGATGAACTACCCTGGAATACAAGGTATCTCTCTTTAATTGTGCCAGGTAAGCACTAATTATTATTAAAAAAAAGAACGCATTTTATCTTTATATTAGGCCGTCATATAAGTGACTTCTCCTACCCATCGTCACCATCCTTTCTTTTATCTATACTATATGTACACCCGTATGCGAAATTTGACCAACGGTTTCGTAGTGTAGTGGTTAGCACGCAGGATTTTGAAAACGCTAACCCCTTTATTGGGGTTTTCGCTGGCGTGTGTAGAACTTTCCTGAGACCTGAGTTCAATCCTCGGCGAGACCTGTTTGTGTTGGGAGAGTTTCTTGTTTGAAACTTTTCTGTTTATTTTTCGCCGGTTCGTCCTCTTTGGTGCCTCAGCATCAGTTCCTCCCTGGGAGCTATCAGATATCCTCCACGGCCGATTCCTGGCTTCGCTCGTTACAAAAACAACCACCGACATCAGTGTATCTCACCACAATACTATTCTTCAATTCTTCAATCTCTCTCTTTCCCTCTGCCATCCCATCTATCCCAACGCCTACTTCCGAGCTACCCAGCGCGGTAAGCCAAATGAAGCTTCCTAGTCTCTCTTGTGCATATCCTATATACCTATCCTCAAATTGATGGAATCGTAACATAGTCTCTTAATCTACCCTTGTCATGGTGATATGTCTACTTCATGCATGGAGTTCATGCTTTCTGGTTGACTAAAAGAGTCCAGTGCACCGTATGGGTCTTGGGTACAAGCGCGGAAGAGAGAATAAGATGTTGTTATGACATTGCTATAAGAGGCTTCTTACGGCTTCGTTAGTATACATGCATTAACATGAAATGGAGACCATGCCTCTCGCTAAGGTAGCCTACGCCGACCGAAGGCCCTTCAGACTGTTGTTGGCTTGCACGGCGGGCTCCTCCTTTAAAACTATCACATGTTGTTTGAGCACGGCTGTGTAAGGCCAGCTTTGACATATTTCCACTCGGGCGCCTTCTCCTGGCGGACTTCTCAACACCGGAAATCCCTACCTCCAATTGGAGCTTCTTAGGACCGTTAGTCCAGTTGTCCGGACGCTTTGATAGTGCCGCCCCCTCAGGGGCCGTCGCTGTGCTTACATGGTTAAGAGGACGAGGCGCCGGCAGCCGGAACAACAGCAGCTGTTGCTCGAAATTCGAACTCGCTCTTCCTTAACCTTCTCCTTGTATGCGGCATATGCATCGTCCAAATTCGCAGAGTGTTCACCGGCATCTCTAGCGATCTGGGACGAATGCTAGTCTTTGAGCAGGGCGCTACGGAACAAGACGGCCAGAGCGCTGGACCACCAGCGCTTCTCGAGGCGAAAAATGAGCATACATCTGTATCACGACAGGCCACGTCGGCAGGAAGACCGCATGCGTTTTAGCTTCGACGAGGACTTACTCTTTCGAGGAATGTATAGTCAGGGCGTGGCGCCGTCAAAATGCCATCAGGTTCCGTCGGGTCTCGGCCCATGGATTCCCACTCGACGACTAGCGTACGAAGTAGGATGTTCATCCAGATGCGCGTGCGAGGTCTCCTTGCATCATGTCCATTCCACGTGACGCGCTGCAAAGCTGCTAGCTCCGACCGAGGTGTTCGGTAGGATCGCGGACGCGATGCGATTCATTGCAGAAGCTAATGCTCAGATGGACTAAAGCCAGGTGTAAAAGCAAATGGCGCCCAGGTCTACTTATAGCACTGAAGTAGAGGTCGAGCCCCTCTTCCATCTTGCCCTCAAGGAAGAACCCGTGACCCTGATTAAGCGGTTGTGTAAGCGCAACCATGCTAATGTAACTGTATCGTCGCCATGGATTGGCAGCTGGGCCTGACCTTGAAATGTAATTGTTAATAAAACCTGTCGGCAAACGTACCCATGACGGCCTTTAATACTTTGCGTAGGGTGTCTGCTGGACATTCTAATGGTAATTCGGACAGAAGCCAAAGTATCAAGCCTGGTAATATGTTGTCAGGTGCCAAGGTGGCACCCCCTTTCTGGGCCCCAGTGACCCACCAGCGAGGGTCTGGTTTATGTGTATATATAGGGGCTTCACTTGAGAAGGAAAGTCAGGCATTAATGGTTATCTATTCACTACCTATGATGCGAGCTACCAGCTAGGCTCTTTCCTCTGCGTTTCACTCCGTGCTTCACATTTTTTTCTGACATATGCAGCCAAGAAAAAACCAAAGCTGCGGATATTGGATGGATTTGTTGATGGACAGAGTAAGTTCCTAGTGCCCAGTGTCTTCAGATTTTGTAATTATGTCAATAACTTAGCTCCGAGACATGGGTAGGAACTCCTGCCGAAGAAACATTACGTTTTAACCGGGAAGGGTGACCAAGGGACCAGACATTAGACAGAAGCCTACCCGCAACCCGTGATCCTAACTGCAGTTGACAATACTCCACTGCTTGTCCGTCTCTATTACTGCTCCCATAAATGAAGGTCTCAGCGCTAAGACCCTTTAATACGACGAGTTCGTTCACATGCGTGAAAGGGGTCCTGAAGAATCGCTTTCTGGGGAAACAAAGAAGCGACCTATGTATTAAGGTCCGGCTCTACTCGGTCGATATGTGCATGTGTAAGTCGACACCTCCCGCGCTATCAGGGCCTTAGCAACCCTTAGGCTAGACGCAACACATGTACGGAAACTATACACATATGGTATAAGGAGCTATGGATCTTCCGCTGTCTACGTGCCTGACTTTCGCCTCTTCCTCTCTAGATCATGAAATGCGCTAATGCTATCTTGATGGAAAGTGAAAGGGGGAGAATGAGAGAACACCGAGCTAATGGGCTATATAGTAGAGTTAACTGGCCATGCAAAAGCTATATAGAAATGCAGGACCCTCCAATATGGCACCTCCTCATCGCGCAGTCTCTTCCCCCCTCCACTCATCGAAGCTGGCTACTGTGCTTTTCGGGCCATTGCGCAAGCAATAGTCCTTTCAATATTACCCATCAAAAAGGACTACACCCAAGATGGATATCAGATAATATCTGCCAGGCAACATTACTGAAACTCTCAGATGCGCCGTTACTCACCCCGTGGCGTTGGGAAGCCCCAAGGGAGGAAGCGAATGCCAGCCTACATCGACGGTTATCAACGCTTACAAGGCTACAACACAACCCGAATACTGCTACGAAGACACAAAAAACGCAGTAGACGTACATGAACCCCGGTCTTAAACAAGCATAGGTTCCTGTCACACTACCTTCTCATAGTTTGTACCAGAAAGACTTGTCTTTCCTCTAGATTCCATTATAGCAGATTGCTTTTATCAGTGCATGAAAGTGAGCTTTGCTCGCCTCACTGATTTCGTGTTTAGCCCGAGTTCTATTGTCGGCGTAGTATTCCGGCGCCCACGTCAGGTCCAACATATTTCCGCCCCAGTAGACCGCAGCATTGTTGACGAGGGGAGAGCCGTCCAGGGGTTTCGATGGCACATCTCCTTTGAATTTGAAGGTGAACTGCATCTTCACACCCGTCGGATCAGATCGTAGCAGGTCAGCTATGCCTTTAATAACAGTTCGATGCAGGAGCGAGTCAGCGAGATACCCCCGGGCATTGGACTGACGGTGTTCGGGGAGCGTCTGGAATGTGACATGGAGGATCTTACAACAACACAGCTTTGTTAATATATTTTCCTCGACTATATGAAATATTTGAGAGACGATGACTAACCTTGTTCAACGCAACCCGTAACTCTGCAATTAGGAAAATGGCGTCAGGGGCTTGACGATCCATGCTTCGAACTCGGAATGGCAGCCATCCACCAATCCTGTAATCAGCAGCATCAGAGTGAAGGCGCATGAAGGATCCTCCAAAAAGTGTGGTCATGAGTGGTGTGACTTCGGTGACATCTCGCAACGTCAACTGATTCGAGTCCCCCTTTGCCAATGCCGACGCAACGAAAATTGCGCCGCGGTAGTTTACCGTACTCTTAGATTCCGAGAAGATAGAGCCAAATGACATCGTCAGCTTCTCCTCTTTCATCGTCCGGAACTTTCGTCCCTGGTAATTGATGGCGAGGTTGGGCGCTAGCCCAGACAGAAGGAGAGCTCTGAGCAGCGGAAGGTTATGGGAATTCTCATTGAGAATCACGTCTCCATATTGAGTGCCAAATACTGCCTCTTGGTCTGCCCTTTCTGCCGCAGTGAGATCTGGTATGATACCGCTCTGGATCATACTTTCTTCTATTGAATTGCATGATCGTTCGATGTCTGTGAAGGCGGACATGCTCACAAAGTTATTCTTTGCCCATGCCCATGCGGCTCCTAGGCCCTGAGTTCGTTTGTATTGTTGCAGTCGCTTGAACGCGTTCAATTTCGTGATATGCTCACTGTGAGTGTCATTCATGAATTCATGTTGTGCCGCTAGCGACTCCTTCTTCCTGTCGGGCGGACGGAGGAAAAGGGGACGCGAGTCCAAAATGGCAGCGAGAATTATCATCGGGTCGAGACACCGAAAAATGGCACCCATGATGACCATCTTGGCAAGAGAGGGCTCGATTGTGAATACTGATAGTACATGTCCCAGAGGAGTTAACCATTCGCCTTCTCGGGAAATCTCGTTCTGGGAGAGAGCTCCTAAGGCTTTGAGTCTGGAAATCGCAGCATCAATTGCAAGAGGAGACGGAGGCTCTATGGCTGCGCTTAGAAAGTCCTTAATAGACATCTGGAATCCGTGGGACTTGATGCCCAGGCACACCGTCTGGAGGTCAGATCGGCGAAGCTCCGCCAGCTGGGCCACTCGGAACGACTTGAACCGCTGTTCTGTAAACAACGCGTAGTAGTTTCCGTCTCGCACTCGGCCTGCTCGACCTGCACGTTGCTTGCAGTTGGCCTTGCTAGCCCAAGTACAGAGCAGGCCTTCGATTCCCCTCGCATGGCCGTACTGTTTCTCCCTGAGTTTCCCGGAATCTATAACGTGCTGAACATCGGGTATAGTCACAGACGTTTCGGCAATATTGGTGGCGAGAATAATTCGTCTGCATCCCTTCGGAAGTGGCTTGAATATTTCTGTTTGCTCTTCCTGTGGAGTGTTAGAATGGAGCATCGTGACCTTGAATCGGGATGCACTCGTGAACTCGACCCCTAAGGGGCACTTGAGCAACGAGCTTCGAGTTTTCACGATCTCCTGCACACCAGGAAGGAAGACCAACACAGATCCATCTTCCGTCGTCTTGACTACATGAGAGATTGCCAAGGACACAAGACCCAAAGGAAACAGCGCGCCGTTATCATCGTAATCTTCCTCAAACATTCGTTCCTCGGTTGGAGTGGTCAAGCGCTCCCAGTCCAATGACTTTGCAGTCTTCTGAGAGGTCCCACTCTGGGAAGAGAGACCGAATTTCCTCTCTAGGCTTAGGTACTTCTTCGTCGTGGGCTCGTTGAGTAATGCTGAATACTTGCTCGCATCATGCGACCGCATAACCGCTGCTATAGTTTCGTCTAGGTACTGGTGTCGCACGGGGAAAAGCCGACCAGGAATTGAGATGGATGGACAGGGTCCCAATGTTCCATTGACTTTCTCCTGCTTGAAGTACTCTGCAAAAAGGTTGGTATCCATAGTTGCACTCATCAAGACGATCTTTGGCACTCTCTGTCTAGCCTGCTTCCTTGCTGTCACCGTCGTCTTAAGGATTACCAGCAGGAAATCCACAAACATGTCTCTTTCATGGACTTCATCAACGAGAATGTGCGAGGAAGTATCAAAAACATGACGGGCGTCTGACTTGAGCTGCCGTAGCAAAAGACCCGTAGTGCAGAAGGTAATACTACCGCCAGGACGGGCAAGCTTCGCATTCCCTCGAATATGATAGCCGACAGTTTCCCCTATGTATTCGCCTCGTTCTTCAGCGACGCGCTGGGCAACGGAGATTGCAGCGATTCTGCGCGGCTGAGTGCATATGATGCGGCAGCGGCCTCCATTTCCTGCCTCGATGGCTTGCTCAAGAAGAAGTTGTGGCACCTGTGTTGTCTTGCCAGAACCTGTTGCACCAACAACAATGCTATATGTGCCCTGAGCTACGATATCGAGGATTTCTCGGCGGTGTTGAACAATTGGCAACTGTGCTCTCTTGTTCTTCATGATCTGCATCTTGGGACTCTGCAAATATTTCTCGTACGCCGACGAGAGTGCCATGCTTCGGGCCCTGGCATCGTGTTCGCTCCACGGCCTACGGAATTGAGGCGCATCGTCAGGCTCTTCTTCGCCAACAATTGAGGGGGGAGGCCGGAGTTTCCGAAGTCCATAACTTTCCGCCTGTGAGATGGTTTCTTGGAGACGATGTAGGATGCCTGGTGCCAGCGAGAGCTCTTGAAGTGGGATAGATTCCAGGGACCTGTTGGCACCCGGTTTTGATGAATCCGCGAATCCACGTAAAAGTTCCGGTTCTGTTCGCGTTAGTTCCACAGCGCCGGCCAGATACGCCAGAGCTTCTTTCGAGGTTTTTTTGCCAACGACCAGGATATCTGCGAGAAAGCGGTCGCCAATCGTAAGAACTAGAGCCGTGAAACTCCCTCGATGCTCGGAACTGAGGATCGGGAAGCTTCCACGCGTGACCCTGTAGAAGTCCCAGAATGCGCGAGCATTCGAGGTGTTCAGGCATAGCCCGTACGTCTCTGCCACAGTACTGCGTGCTCGTAGCTTGCTGATATTGCGTTCTGCCTCTTTCTTGAACTCGATTACAGCCGCGATCTAGAAGCACCGCCTGGTTAGCAGGGAGTGTTCAGAGGAACCGAGCAACCGACTCTATCTTGTTGTATGTTAAAGGGATCATGGTGTTACCTGTGCAAGTTTGAATGACGTTCCGTGTCCTGTAACGTGAATATTCGATTCGGGCAGATGAATAGTCATCGCACAATCACCTTGTCGTTGAACGCGTTCCAGCGATGGAACCCAGCCGTATTGCGCTGCATAATTATACACGTGTCGCATGCCGTCCTTATGACTTTGCCATAACTTCTTGTGTTCGAATCTTCGGCCTACTGTGAGTTGGCGCGAATCCATGACCGACGGTGACTACCTCCTTCGGGTTGTCCTTCTCTTCAAGACTTAATACCACGGCGTTCCTGGCTTGCGAGAAATGGAAGTCAATGTCTCTGCTAGAAGGCTTAGGTACGGAAAGAAGGAGCATCGGATCGAAGGGCTAAGGGGGAACACGATTGAGTTGTAGAAGTTTTGGGGTTAAATGCGCTAAAGATCCCGTGTACGAGTTGGATTGCCGCGAGAAAAAGAAAATGCAAAAGAGGAAAGAACGCACACCGGAACGTGCCTGCCTGTTGCAAATTGTTCACGTCAGGTGTATGGCCGTATTCTAAGGGTGCTGCTACTTTGGCAGCCAGGGTACATGTACGTCGACCACATTATAGGGCGCCAATATACGCGTTAATCAACCGCTCCCAGAGCAATAGAGCGCTACGTAATACTTCCAAAACGGAAAGAGGGTTTTCAAGGCATCTAGTTGCCGTTTCCCACCGAGTAGATCATCTTCTGACAGGTCTTGGAACGTAGAACGTCAACCACTGTCTAAGCAGATGATGTCCCGGAACCCCATGGCGCGCCATTGGGAACAATAGGCCTTTTGTTGCTATTTGACACAAAACTCTTTAGCTGAGGCAAGAAATGATATCCGTTATCAAACAATGTTTTTTTTACGGGAATGGCCGACCTATATAAGACACTCTACAGCCGACGTCTTTAAGCGACATCCGCAACGCGACACGGCCATGGCTGTAGACCTCTCCTGGTTCTGAGCTTCTACCAGCGCCTACAACCTTTTCCTCTTAATCTTATATCCATAGCTTTGGCTCCAGATTTCGGTCTTTATTCAACGACGGTTTAAAGAAAATGGGGCCGCTAAAGGCCCAGAGCAACTATTCCTCCTGTCCTGAGAGATACTGCCTTCGTTCCGTTTAAACCCCCTCTCCCCCTTCTCTTACCTCTCTCCCCTTAGCCAGGCTTACTGGCCCCCCCGACCTTGCCGCTAAAGACTTATGCCTCAGAAAGGACCAACAACGTTCTGATGAAGTATGGCGCACCTTTGTGTCATTTTCGATGCTGCCTCCCGACCTATGGAGTGGTTCACTTTTACGAATTTAGGCCTCTCCACCCTTGCTACGGATGATTCTTATTTTAGTATATGTTGCAGAACTATCTAGTCGGTTAAGTGGCATCTTCTGATATCGCCGTTCGATATAATTATATATGAGGTATGCATAGCTGCTGTATAGGTGCATAAGTGTGTAACTGCATAAATGCTTAAACCCATCGCAGTTCGGTGTATGGCCCACTTTATGCGCTCTCTCAGCGAGCAACTCGACGTGGAAGATAGGCGTACGGGCGATATGGTCATTGCCGGAATACTGATACTTATGCTCGCTGACGTAAGTGGATACTTGATGAAACAATAAGAGTAATTCGCCATGTTGATTCATGTCCCGTCGCAGGTCCAACAGGGCACCTGGTTCAACTGGCGATGTCACCTAGAAGGAGTCCACAGATTAATCACCCTACGCGGCGGCTTGCACGCAGTGGCGGGTCCAGAAGCTTAGAGCCGCTGCTACTTTCCTCCGGTTGTACGTGGTTCTAGCCCATAACGGTTGGGTCGGCTTAAAGGAGTATAAGCTGACCTCGCACAGCATTGCCGTGATTGTGAACACAACATGTCCTGCAACAGACCTCACCATGGCCAGTTCGCAACTCGACGAACTTGAACTCTTGCTAGAACAATATAGCTCGGCAGTATCTCCCGTTCAGATGCACCCCTTGCCGCTGTTTGCTGAGATCGTCAAGATCAATGACCTTCGGATGCTAGAGCTACAGGATATGATGTCACTGGAGTCGAGGACCTTTCGCAAGAGGCGTACGAAATATTGGAACGTGTCCATGGCTTCTCACCAGCACAATGGGCCCAGTCCAAGCCCTCGTATAGAGAAGACTGGATGCTTATAGGCAACTTGTACAAAGCAGCCGTGGCATTATACTGCGTCTTGTCGCTACAGAGCCTGTCGGTTCTTCCCGCAACTCCAGCACTGGGAACCCGTTGCGCCTCGTACGGTTAGCTTCTATGAATGCTTCTAAACGAGTGACTGTCATCTCCAAAGATCAAACGATTTATGCTTTGGCCACTAGTCCTGCTCAGCGTGGAAGCCGTCCACGGAAGCGCGGCGATACGTGCTTTTGTTGCGAAACGGCTGCCACAGCTGAGCCGCGATGTCGGCACCTATGTGCCACTAACGGCGAAGCGTGTCCTTGAGTTATTTTGGGGTTCGGGCGAGGCGCGTTGGGACGCTTGCTTTGACAAGCCGTACGCCTTCACGACAGATATCGCCGTGGACACTAGCCATTTATTGCCATCCTGCTAGCTCGATAACTTATGTTTAGCGAGACACGGTGACTATAGTAATCTGGAGGGAGCGGTGTGATCAGTATAGAACCAGTTGCAAGAGAAGATCCAAGATACGTCAGCGCCCTCGTGGCTGATCCCCTCTTCCAGAAGGGCACGGTGCTTCAGAGACTACTTGATACCTACGCAGGTGTCGCAGATCAACGCGCCGACGCTGTCTACGAGTACGCGCGGTCTAGGCTTCCCGCCAACATCGTCCCCACAATCTGGCTCACTGTCGAACACTGCCACAAAACAGCATTAAACGAAATCGACCGAGCTGTCATTCGTGAGTGGCCGAAGAAGCTACACGCATTAACGCAACGAAGGTTCTCAGTTTCGCCCCTACTCAATAGACACGATTCTGCACCCTTCCCCCTCTCACTTCCGTATGTCCGAGTTCGCCTTCAGCTTAGATATGGTGACGTTCAACGCTACCAACGGATATATACTTCGAACAAATGAAAATTGCGGTATCAGGTCAGTCTCCTCTATCCCGCTGTGCGGAACCCTCCTTTTGGACTAATTCGCAAGCGCGTCTCAGCATAACGGTGTACAAGATGCACCGGAGCGCTGGTAGTGAGCGACTATCACAAATGTGGAGGTACACAGATCGTCTCTAAAGCTCCTTCTCCGAAGATGTGTTGCCTGTTAGCTGCTCTCGCTGTGTCCTCCCCACAGCAAACTCCGCCACTTAAGCGCCGGATTTCTCGTCAGCGCCGAAAAGTATCGCGTCGATCAGTTGAGCTCGCTAGGGAGGCATAACCCAAGATCGACCTGGCGATTAGCAGTTGGGTATTCAGCGAGCTCATGAAACCACTACGTCTGGTTCTTCTTGCGGAATAAGATGCCAAACGTCAACAAGTATCGGGCCTGGACCGAAGCGGTCGGTCACCCGAGTCCGCTTCGCCTTTGACTTCGGTGCCATCCTGTGCCAGATATATGTGGTTGTCTTTCGGCAGAAAGCAGCCTGGATGCCACATGTTCCACAGGACTGAGTTGATAAACATGAGAGTCGCCTCGAAGACGTAGAAGAAGGCCTCGTACCGCAGGAGGGGATTCAGATTTCTGAGAGATTCGAGGTCAGACAGGTCCACGCTCGTATTTCCCGTGCGTTCCACGAGGCGGTAGATGCAGCGTATAAGTATCAACGTCATACTCATGTACAACGTGATCAGGTTCGTCTTGACGGCCTTGGCTTGTAGGTTGGCTTTCGCGCAACGCCGGTGGAAAAGAATAGCGAGGCAGAAGAAACTGATAATGCTGCCAATTTGCATTACGATGGCGGCTATTGTCAAATGGCCACCAAGCGTCTGCCGTTCGGCCGATGATGACGGATTGGCAGACAAGGATGCGCCCCAAGAGGTGATGACTTCAATAAAGATCATGAGACCACCGAATACGGTCAGGACTCTGCGGGGAGCAAGCGGGGAGCAGTATGGCACATAGCAAAATACTCGGCCGAGGATGCGATAGTTGGCAAGTACGAAAAGCGGGCTGTAGCGACGAAGGATCTAATCAGCCGACACTCATATCTATTATGTCATGTAGACCTCTTCACTCACGGGCCTATGTATATGTAGACCTGGCTGATGATGAAGATGATCAGGGGTGACTTCGCGGTCACGCTATACGTGTAGTTGTAGGCTCCGTATACACGCATCACATAGCCGACAGTAAGCAGCACTCCACAGAAGGGGTACAGTGCGATCAACTTGAAGGCTTTGTAGCGACTGATGATCGGTGTCAGATGGTTTTTGATCGGATTTGTCTGGTCTTGGACGAGAGTACGACCTACTAGCACTGCCAGAAATGGAAGACGGTCGATATGGCGTACGCGATAGTGAAAAATATCGCTGCCCCAATGTTAGGAGCGTAGATGTACAGGCTGTACAAAACTAAAGGCCGTGTGAATAATTAGGCCATGACGACTGGAAACCTGGAACTCTTACTGGGCTCTCCGGCTGCCATCCTGAGAAGGAGTGATGGGGTCGATATCTAATCTAGCGAAACTTAGTTCAAGATGAATGATGGATGGCGGACTATGCGTCAGGGGCGTCTAACAGATCTTTTGCCTTCCTGTCTTTCCAGCGCCCGGTGTCGTCGTCGCGGTATATCAGAAGGCAAGGCGTTCGTTCCGTGACGAAGAGGAAGAGAGAAGGAGGAGTCCATTCTGCTTCCCTCCAGGGCCTTATTTAAGACGTCCCTGAACTGGCGGGATCCCGACTTTGAAAGCAGTTACCGTAACGCGGCATTTACTTGGTAAGCTACACATCGTGGCTTATACGCACGCTTAGCCCGAATAGGAGAATAAAGTGCCAAGAGACTAAGCCCTGTGGAATTTCTCGAGATCCACAATCGCCGCATGCATGCACTAATACCAAATGGGATACTAGATGTACTTGGCAGCTTGATGGCCGGGAGCTAGGCCGAATCCAGTGAGTCAAGGTACCTCAACCGCCGGAACGTGTACCCAACATCATCCACAGCTCATTTTTGCCATCACTTGGAGTAAAGTTGGGTCCGATTGACCATACACTCCTTCCATGGCAAAAGGGGGTGTAGCGCCACCGGGTTCACGTAAGCCTCGTGTTAGTGAGTCGCGCCCCTCGGTGTCCGTAGAGTGGTGCTACATGTTCTCCCGATGTACATGGGGCACCAGACCATAAAGCCACTTTGTTTCGAACGTGAATGCCACGATACGAGTCGAACGGGGAAAAGATGAACGAGTGATCACCGGGCTCCCGTTTGTCGGCCGATGATTAGGACGCTGTCAAATTCCAGAAGCCGCACTCTTCCCACTGAGGATGGCTGGCCAGGGGCCATCGTGCCAGTCAGTATCGTAACTTCTGTTTTGAAGCCATCGGCCGCCACGGCGACGAGGTTGCCAGTCATCCCCCCCTTCTGTCAGGGAATGTCCGGTCTCACTGTCGTCTCTCGATGCGCGCAACAGCTCGCTCCTAATAGTAGCCATCATCGAGTTCCCTCCCCTCATCTTAACACTCTTGGTCCAGTATCGCATTTGCTGCGCTTGTATACTTCAATTTGGCACACCCCATGGTCATCATCTTGCAGTATCTGGATAATCATCGCGCCCAAAGGGCGAGGATTGGCACCATCGCGACGCCGTCGTGTTGGCCACCATGTGACCAACGTCGTGAGGGACTCAATGTTCGCCATCTCGAATTCCGGCTCCATGGTTTGGTAGTAGCCGTTTCTCTTCCAGGGAACCTTGGCGCCCATGCTCCTACTGAGGAGCGCATGGACAGTGAGCTTCTTGAGCAGGTCGAGCAAAAGTGAGTTTCCGTTTAGCTGGGCATGTCTCGGGCGGAGGAGGAGACCTCGTTTAATACACCTAAAGTCTGGCGTATAGACTCTTCGATAACGGTCCTAGATATGCAATCATCGATCACGCTCGTGATGGCTTTCCGGTGCCTTGTCCACTTGTCCCCGTTCGTGGTGGGACATTGGAACCATATTGATATAGGACGTATACCATCGCGCCTGTCCTTTTGGTCTTCCAACTCCCTCTCTGTCTGCTACTACTATTACTCTATACGCAGACACACCGGCATGACTGCTGCTCCTCATACCTCTATGCGGGGGGGGGGGGGGGGGGG